>CAMZMU010000044.1:5319521-5598093 GCA_947311845.1 Poa pratensis | reverse complement strand
ACGCGTTTTCCCTTCCGCCGACCCCCCAGGCGCAACCGACGCGCTGGGTTTGCCTGGGTGCGCCGGCGCCAAAACGGCGCTAAACGGCGCTATTTGGGCTCCTAGGGGACGACTGGTAGAAAAACGACACTATTTGACCCAAAACGGCGCTATTTTGGGCCCTGGGGGGACGCTGGGGGGGGGGGGGGGGGGGGGGGGGCGGCTGGAGATGCCCTAAGGAGCCAATGTTGTTGCGGTTTAGCCGTTGTTTGCAGAGTTGACGGCAAGCGGCGTTGCAAGGATGGTGCCGGTGTTTGCACATGCTCGCAGGAACGACGACATGCATAGCAAAATAACCAGGACCTTAATTACCTTCAAACAGCAAATAATCACTAATAAGAAAATTTGACAAGAAGCTGACATGTGGATCCCATATCCACCTCATCATCTCCTTGCCTAAAACCACTTAACCATTTGTCACGTTAGCTCAAAAACATCTAAGGCCCCGCTTGGAACTTCTGGTAGATTTTCGCTGGAATTTGCGCACGTACAATTGGCCCGTATTTTTGCGGGACCTAAGAGCATCTCTAGCAGACACCGCATTTCGCCAGCCCGTAACCTGCGATGAGGGGCGCGGAAAACGGGTTTGCAGGTCCATAGCATTGCGGTGTCTGTTCTGCCGCAGCCAAACCGAACCTGCATACGTAGGGTTTTGTACTAAAATCTCAGCAAATTCTAATGCATGAAATCAAATTATTATAGAAACATAAACTAAAATTCTAATGCATGAAATAAACTTACAAGAATGGTTCAAATGAAAGAATAACTTAAGATTGTCCGGAATGGAAAGAATGGTTCAAATTACACAACAATCAAATCAAATAGATGAACATAGAAATCTCTACTGCCCATGCAACTGCCATATGTGCTCATGAGATCTTGTTGCAGCTCGGTGTGCCCATGGGCGTCCTCTATGTGCTGGTAGGACTCCAGGAAAGCTTGAATACGGTCAGGGTTTCTGGATGGCTTCACACGGCTACCAACATTGTCGTAGAAGAACTCCAAGTTTAAATCCCTCTCATCTTCGATGATCATGTTGTGAAGAATCACAACATGTCATGATGTTGCTGAGGGTTTTCTTATCCCAAAAATGAGCTGGCCCACGGACAATAGCAAATCTAGATTGCAAAACACCAAAGGCTCTCTCAATATCCTTTCTGCATGCCTCTTGTTGCTTAGCAAATTCAGATTGTTTCCTAGTGGTTGGATTGGATATAGTTTTCACGAACGTAGTCCAAGGAGGATAAATGCCGTCGGCAAGGTAGTACCCTTGAGTGTAGGCATTACCATTCACAGTAGTTGCAAGCAGGAGCATCACCACTAGCAAGCCTTCCAAATAGGTGTGACCGTTGCAACACATTGATGTCATTGTTGGTGCCCGGCAAACCGAAGTGGCAATGCCATATCCACAAATCCTCGGACGCTATGGCCTCAAGCACAATTGTTGCATCTCAGCTTTTGCCACAATATTGCCCGTGCCAAGCCTTCGGGCAATTTTTCCAAGTCCAATGCATGCAATCTATGCTACCTAGCATACCCGGCCAACCTCCTTTCATTCATCGACATCAAATCTCTTCGTATCTTCTTCGTTTGTTGATCGAAGATAAGTTGGACCAAACACACGGATCATAACCTTCGCAAACCTACGCACAGACTCTATTGTAGTATCTTCACCAATACGAAGATACTCGTCGGCGTAGTCTGCATCGATTCCGTATGCAATAACCTCATGGCCGCGGATATCTTTTGATATGCACTAAATCCCAATAATCCAGCGGCGTTCCTCCGGCGGGTAAAAAAGCGAGAATTTGACTCGCAAGCCTCTACTATTTTTACGAGAGAGATCGGCGCATTCGGTACCTTCGCCGGAAGAGATTGGCGGGATAGGTTGGCCGCTGGGCGAAGTAGTCTTGCATCGGTAGTTCATTGCCGATGTGGCGATTGCGCGGGATGCAGAGGCGGCCTACCTTCGATCCGCGCCGCCTATTCCTCCGTCGATCCTCGGACTCCTTGATGGCCATAACGGCCACCAACATCTGCTGCCGATGGGTCGCCAGGAGGCTCTCCACATCCGAGTCCTCGTCCGAGGAAGAATCGTCGAGCAAAAAATTGCTCGTCTTCGCTCAATTAATCTGCCAAAAGAACGAGTATGAGAGACTGGGCGGCGGAGCGGTGTGGGCGGTGGGGGGAGGAGGTGGCGAATCCCACCTGAGATTTTGCCGAGGCGGCGCGGTGGGGGTCGGTCCCGACCGGTGGCGCAGCGGTGGCGGATCCCCTTCCGCCGGGGCGGGCTCGATCTTGGGCGACGGAGACAAAGAGCCGGCTCCGCCGTCGGGGCGGACCGTCGCTGATGCATGTAAAATGCATACATGAACTTTGCACTATATCACACATATTCTAATCATATTTGCATCATATAAGGGTTATATTACTGTTATTTAATGATTTTAGGAAATAAATCAATTGTTTCCTATTTTTATGGAATTAACCCTGCGCAGGCAGAAAACCATATTTCTTTCCTTTTATGTTTCAGGGACCCAAACGTCGTCCAAAAATTATGGAAAAATACAGGCGTCAGTATTTTGGAAGGAGGAAGACCTCGGAGCGAAGGAAGCAAGCAAACGGAGCCGCAAGGCGAAAGGGGGTGGCCCACGCGGCTAGGTACTGTGGCCGCGTGGGGCCACTCATTTGGCCCTCGTGGCTCCGCTGCCGTCGATCTTTCGTCCACCGACTCCGTCTTGACCTAAAAACGCTATAAAAAAGGTCCCTGGCGTTTCGCGAAGGGAGCGCCGCACAAACAAGAAACACCGAAACGGAGATCAGGAGCTGCAGATTGGAGGGGGAAAACTCCGGCGGGGCGCTGCCGGTGTGGTCTCCATCCTCTCCATCGACTTCTCCACCGTCTCCATGATGAAGAGGGAGTAGTCCACCTCTGGACTATGGGTTTGTGGAAGTAACTTATATATCTCTCCTCTCTTGAGTTCACTAATTAGTACCGTATGAGCTGCTGAACATGATTACGGTCATATTTGTATTACCTATGTGGTGGATCTTTCTATGAGTTAATATATGTTTGAGATTGCAATGTTTGTTTCAGTTATGAGTATAGATGCATATTATGTACCCCGTTCTTGTATACTTGTTATGATCAAGCATGTTTATGAGAGCGTGTGTGGGGAACGTGTGCATTAGTTGGATAACGGGGAGTGTGAGTGCGTGTAAGCTGACAACTTAATATCGCGATCCACTTGGTGTTTACCTTACTTTGTTACCTCACTAGGGATAAACAAAAATACCTTGCTGCGGGTTGAGGGTGATCAAGCCTCTTCTCTATGACTAGATCCAGCATGTTCTTATTTTCACTTCATGTCATGAAACTTATTGCTATACTCTGAGTCATCTTAATTACTGAGGTGTTATGATTTGGTTCGCATCTTGGTGGAGTAAAGAGAGACTAATAACCAAAAGGTCTCTATGTTAGGACGTGATGCCCATATACTGTCAACTTGTTATCTTTGTGTTGCAATCTCATATGTTAACTCTGTGTGTGTTCCATTGTCTGCCACTTTATAAAGAGAGAGTGCATTTGTGAAACCATGAACCCCGGTCCATTTTTAATCATAAGAAACACCTTTCCAACACCATATACCACTTTTCTATTTTCAGCCATCATTAAATCCGAAAATACAAAAATACTTTTCATCTTGCATACATCATTAAAAAACCCAAAAATATCATTTACCATTGCATCCACCACCATTGCATATTTATTTCCTGTTTGCATTGCATAACTATCTTGATATCATTCTTACACCTTGTGCTTGACAACCACAGGTGAGGTTGAGGACCAAAACATTAACTTTGTTTTGTAGGTAACCAAAAGAAGGATAAGAAGATATCTTCACTACTGATTCCCCGAGAGTTCGATATTAAACCCTCGAGTCACCCTCGTGGGGAAAACACGTCTTCCACTTACTACATACTCTGCACTTGGAGCTCAACCTAACCCCGTATCCTTTATCTTGTAGGTAGCTGAAGGCTATCACATCTACGGGTATCAAGACTGTTTTCTGGCGCCGTTGCCGGGGAGATAGAAGCAACACCGCAATATATTCCCTCGTCAACTTAGCGCTCAGCAAGTGTTTTCTGGCGCCGTTGCCGGGGAATCATAGCTGAGAGATTTATCCAAGGGTGTGCATCATCGCATTCATCTCACAACGAAGTCAACTTCACCAACTTGTGCTAACACCTAAGCTTGGGGAGGTTGCACCTACGTGAGCACCATCTTATCCATCTTTACTTACAAAGCAATTTATTTGTTTTGTTAGTGTCATTGCATATCATATTCCGCTTGCATATTTATTTTCAGTTTTGCATAAAAAAAAAAATACAAAAAAACTTGCTAAAATGGGAGAAAGAACTAATTGTGTGACTACACAAACACTCCAAATGATCAATTTATTGCTAGAGCTATTGCCACACCTAAGATTGCTGAGAGTTATGAAGTAAGTCCTAGTTTGTTGAACTTGATAACTAGGGAACAATTTGGTGGTAGTGCTATGGAGGATGCCTCTATGCATCTTCATGACTTTGTTGAAATATGTGACATGCAAAAGTTTAAAAATGTGGAAAGTGATATCCTAAAACTGTTATTTCCTTTCTCACTTAGAGGAAAAGCTAAAGAGTGGTTGCATTCATTACCTATTGATAGCATTAAAACTTGGGATGATCTAAAAGAAGCTTTCATTAAGAAATATTATCCCCCTGTCAAAATTTTGCAAAATAGAAACAACATTCTTTCTTTTAGGCAAAATGAAAATGAACATGTTGCTATGGCTTGGGATAGGATAAAACTTATGCTTAGAACTTGTCCCTCACATGGAGTTAATGAATGGACCATATTACACTCTTTCTACAATGGGTTAAACTACATGTCTAGAAATATACTTGATTCTGCTGCTGGAGGTGCTTTTATGAGTAAGACTATAGTAGAAGCTAAAAACATATTGGAAAGCATTTTGCAAAACTATAGTCAATGGCATACTGATAGGGCACCCAACCCATCTAAGAAAGTGAATTCTATTGAGGAAACTAATGATTTGTCATCTAAAATGGATACTATTCTTGCTTTGCTTAATAAACCTAGTGTTGAAAATGTTCCTTTGCAAGAACTAGTTGGTAACAATTCTGAAAATATTGATGTCAACTTCATTAGGAACTATGGTAATAATGGGTATGGTAACAACAATTATAACTCCTACAATAAACCCCCATATGTGCCAAATAAATATGCTTCTAGTGGTAATGTTTCTAGTGACTTGGAAAACACCATTAGATCTTTTATATCTACTCAAAAGGAGCTTAATAAGGAATTTATCTCTAAGTTTGAAAAACAAGACTCCTTGTTTGAAAGGGTAGATCAGCTTACTAAGGAAGTCTCATCATTAAAGAGCATCATTACAGCCCAAAAACATGAGGAAACAATTAAATATTGCCAAGAGGTTATCAATAAGTCTTGGGAACACATTCATGAGCAAGAGAGAATTGCTAAAGAATCTATTGGGGTAATGAAAGAGGTAGAAGTTGAGGAAGTTAAAATGCTTAGTGAAGTCAAGGATCCTTTGCTTGACTTAGAAAATTGTAGCTTGCATGAATTAATATCTATCTTACAAAAACTTGCAAGTGATCCTTCCATCAACACTAATCAAGCTGGCTTTGGTTCTTATATTGCTAATCATGTCTTGAAAGAAAAGATTGCTAGGTACAACCAAGAGGCTATGATACCACCTAAGCTTGGGGATATGTGGATTCCTAAGGTACTAGTAACTATTGGAAAAGAGACACACCATGCTATACTTGATCTAGGATCTAGTGTCTCTGTTTTATCTAAAGAACTATATGAAGTGCTTGAATTGAAAAATCTTGAAAAATGCTCCATTGAACTTGCACTTGCTGATGACTCTATTAAACATGCTTTAGGAAAAGTAAGTGATGTTATGGTGGAGTTACATATGACTTTTGTGCCTGTGGATTTTCTAATCATGGATATGGGGAATAAAACCTCTAGTCCTATTATTCTTGGAAGACCTTTTCTTCGTACCACAGGTGCCATCATTGATTCAAAGGAAGGGAATGTGAAGTTTCAGTTCCCACACAAGAAGTGCATGGAACACTTCCCAAGGAAGAGGGAACCACCAAAGTTCAAGCTCCCTCATGAGCTTCGTCCACAATAAACAACAAGTAAGAAGCCTAGCTATATGGCTATAAAGAAAGCGCTTTGCGGGAGGCAACCCGGTTATTTTTTGTGTGATTTTCTTTGTGTCCTCTTGCTGTAACAAGAGACTTTGTGTCTAGTTTAGGTTCTGGAATTTTCAATAAAGTGCCAAGTTTTACCCTTTTTGGTTTGAAAAAGTTGCTTATAGCGTTCGGAGATTTTATTCCTGCACGAATCAGTGCACGGTATGATTTTTAATTCTTATTCTGTAACTCCGAATGAGCTCATATTTGAACTGTAGTTGCAACTTTTCATCCTCTGTATGCATGAATTTTTCGGAATTTTTCGAGAAAGTTTGGTAGGGTAGAAAAATACGTTTTGCTGCTGCTGTTTTTCTGGACAGATTCTGTCCCATTTTGTTTGATGCATGCTTTGAGCTTTTAAGTTGAATCTTTTTGATCCAATTGAGTTTATGAGTAGGCATACAACATTATACACTTTCTGGACATCTCATATGAATTTTTGTTCAAGGATTATATGCAGCAAGAAACATATTTGTTTATCACTATTAATGCACCCCACAGAAAAGAAATGGGAGAAACGGTGTTTTGAAGTTTTTTCACAGGGATTGGAGGAGATGCACCAAGAGTTATCCAAGGATGGTGAAGACCATAAGCTTGGGGATGTGAAGACAACCCCGCTGGACCTACACACTCTCGGTTTGCGCACGTCCAACTTCTGTTTTTCGATCGAAACACTTTATCGCATAAACTTGGAGCGTCTTTTGTTTTGTTTTGGTTTGATTTTTTTGAGAGACCACCACACTATCATTTATATATGGGAGAGCTACTGGAAATATGGGTTGAAATATGTTGGATGCTTTTATAAGATTGGGAAAAGGGATGTTTGAGTTGATTTTTAATGATACATATAGTTGCATGATTCATGAGCTTGTTTATGAGTAATAGTTTGCAAATCCTTTTTGAAGAGCTATAACTTATTCATGTTTTGGTGCTGATTGTTATTTTACTTGGTTTAACATGGATTAGTTAGTTCTATGGACACTCATGCATGCATCTAGATGGTCAACTTTCTCCCTTTTGCTAGCCCAAACATTCCAACAAGTCAAAACTTGTTTCCAACACCTTCAACCAAAGTTATTCCAGTGAGTCCACCATATCTACCTACTAGCTATATGCTATTCCGAGTATGTTCATCATGATATTTGTGTTATCTATACCTCTGAATGAAAATGATTATGTTATTGATTGCCATGGGAAAAGTTGGTTATATAGCTCTCGAACTTGATGCACATTTTACTATCATTGCTATAAATAAAACATGACCCATTGTGATTAAGATTATGATGCTAGTGGCTTGATAAATGTCCAGGTTGGGAGTTAGCCCATATGTGCTGTCACATGCAAAGCTTTCAACATGCTCCATTTAGTTGATATCATGTGCTTTTGTCTATGGATGCCTATCATGGTGAAATAAGGGGGAAAAGATTTAGTTTGAATGAGTTTGTATAAATGGTTAGAGAGACGCCTGGGCCGCTAATCTAAGCCATGCATTATTCATGGTGGAAATTTACTTACATGCTATGGTGAATTATCTATGACACACCTTACAATAAAAAGCTATTCCAATGGTAAATAAAAAGGGTGTTGAGGTTTTTCATCTTGTTTGTTTGTCTTGTCATTTTGATATGGGCTTGTTCCATATCCTGGGACAAGAGGTACCCCAGTTGACGCTCTTGATGATACTATTATTACTTACAATGATAGATAACTTGAACTTGCTTTTCCCAAGTTGAGTAACTCATGGTGTAGGTACTTGTATTCAAGGGGCATGAGACATCCAACCTTTACTTTGTCAAGCACACTACTCATATTTGCTCTCACATTAAACTATAATCATTCAAGATGCTATGATAGGGGAATGAGAGCTTGACACCAAGTATTACCACATTGCAATCATTAACTTAAGTAGGAGAGTTTGGAGGTTAGATGAAACTTATGCATGCTTTACCTCTACTCACTTATTCATCTTTCCAAAGTGTCCACCAAACATATTCAGATTTTCATCATCACTCTATGGACCACATGTATGCAAAAGTAAGAATGTCCATATACTATCTACTATGTTACACTTTGTGAACTATCATTGAACATCCTTGCATTGAATACTTGATATCACTTCATAAACTGTTTTGCATATTGCTACTCCTTTGAAGAATGAATCATTTGACTCTATGTAGCAGTAGCAATCATCTTTGATATCCATTGTTAGTGCTATATTGCAAAGCCCATGTTAGTTTTATCACCTTCATACTCGAGGACGAGTATTGGTTAAGCTTGGGGATGTTGATGCATGTAAAATGCATACATGAACTTTGCACTATATCACACATATTCAATCATATTTGCATCATATAAGGGTTATATTACTGTTATTTAATGATTTTAGGAAATAAATCAATTGTTTCCTATTTTTATGGAATTAACCCTGCGCAGGCAGAAAACCCTATTTCTTTCCTTTTATGTTTCAGGGACCCAAACGTCGTCCAAAAATTATGGAAAAATACAGGCGTCAGTATTTTGGAAGGAGGAAGACCTCGGAGCGAAGGAAGCAAGCAAACGGAGCCGAAGGCAGAAAGGGGGTGGCCCACGCGGCCAGGTACTGTGGCCGCGTGGGGCCCACTCATTTGGCCTCGTGGCTCCGCTGCCGTCGATCTTTCGTCCACCGACTCCGTCTTGACCTAAAAACGCCTATAAAAAAGGTCCCCTGGCGTTTCGCGAAGGGAGCGCCGCACAAACACAGAAACACCGAAACGGAGATCAGGAGCTGCAGATTGGAGGGGGAAAACTCCGGCGGGGCGCTGCCGGTGTGGTCTCCACTCTCCATCGACTTCTCCACCGTCTCCATGATGAAGAGGGAGTAGTCCACCTCTGGACTATGGGTTTGTGGAAGTAACTTATGTATCTCTCCTCTCTTGAGCTTCACTAATTAGTACCGTATGAGCTGCTGAACATGATTACGGTCATATTTGTAATACCTATGTGGTGGATCTTTCTATGAGTTAATATATGTTTGAGATTGCAATGTTTGTTTCAGTTATGAGTATAGATGCATATTATGTACCCCGTTCTTGTCTACTTGTTATGATCAAGCATGTTTATGAGAGCGTGTGGGGGGAACGTGTGCATTAGTTGGAGTAACGGGGAGTGGTGAGTGCGGTAAGCTGACAACTTAATATCGCGATCCACTTGGGTGTTTACCTTACTTTGTTACCTCACTAGGGATAAACAAAAATACCATGCTGCAAGGGTTGAGGGTGACCAAGCTTCTTCCTGTGACTAGATCCAGCATGTTCTTATTTTCACTTCATGTCATGAAACTTATTGCTATACTCTGAGTCATCTTAATTACTGAGGTGTTATGATTTGGTTCGCATCTTGGTGGAGTATAAGAGAGACTAATAACCAAAAGGTCTCTATGTTAGGACGTGATGCCCATATATCTAACTTGTTATCAAACTTTGTGTTGCAATCTCATATGTTAATCTGTGTGTGTTCCATTGTCTGCCACTTTATAAAGAGAGAGTGCATTTGTGAAACCATGAACCCCGGTCCATTTTTAATCATAAGAAACACCTTTCCAACACCATATACCACTTTTCTATTTTCAGCCATCATTAAATCCGAAAATACAAAAATACTTTTCATCTTGCATACATCATTAAAAAACCCAAAAATATCATTTACCATTGCATCCACCACCATTGCATATTTATTTCCTTTTTGCATTGCATAACTATCTTGATATCATTCTTACACCTTGTGCTTGACAACCACAGGTGAGGTTGAGGACCAAAACATTTAACTTTGTTTTGTATGTAACCAAAAGAAGGATAAGAAGATATATCTTCACTACTGATTCCCCGAGAGTTCGATATTAAACCCTCGAGTCACCCTCGTGGGGAAAACACGTCTTACACTTACTACATACTCTGCACTTGGAGGCTCAACCTAACCCCGTATACTTTATCTTGCAGGTAGCTACTGAAGGCTATCACATCTACGGGTATCAAGGCTGTTTTCTGGCGCCGTTGCCGAGGAGATAGAAGCAACACCGCAATATATTCCCTCGTCAACTTAGCGCTCAGCAGACGCGCAGGGCCTGCGGTGACGTGAGGCGGCGGCGGGGCGGGGGGAGAATATGGTTCGGCGGCCGGAATCTAGGGCGGCGGCGGGGTGGGCGGTCGTGGCGGCTGGAAGGGGAAATAGGGAATGAACCAGCCCGCGCGCTGAAATGTCCCTCCCGCCAACTCCTTCCGCGCAATACAGGGCACCCCGGGTCACGTGGCGGAACCTCGTTTTCACAGTTCCAGGGGGGGGGGGGGGGGGAATTGCCGCGCCCCTCAAAAAAATTTGCAGGCCGGTCACTTTTGCGGGTCTGGTCTGCCAGCGTTTTCGGCCCGAAACGGCAAAATGGTGGTTATTTTACAGTTTTGGCGGAAATGCGGTGTCTGCTAGAGATGCTCTAACTAGTCCGTAAGATTTACATCCGGATTGGGCTAAAATCCTGTGAACCAAGCTAGACCGATCTACTCGGTATTGCATTTTTAGGGTGTAAATCAAACCAAATTTAACTTTAGGGGATAATTGCTCCCGCTCTGATACATTTCAGGGTGAAAAGTACACTTTATCCAGTTTTAATACTAAGTTTTTTAATGAGGATTAGTTTTAATACTTTTTTTTGGAGAATTTGGTTAGTCTTAATACTAAGTTTTTTTAGGGATTAACTTTTTTTAGGGTAAACACCACCGCTTTATTGATGATTAATGTTCGTTGGAATACAAAAAAAAGTCTGGAGTCTCATCCAGCCAAACATGCCGCCCATACTCTCGACAAGCTGAAGACCTTGCTAGGTCATGGGCGTCTTTATTCGTGTTTCTTCGCTCATGGGCAAAGGTTGCCAAAGTGAAAGCAGCTGACCTCAACTTGATCTCCTGCATTATGGCACTGAATCTGAATCTGCCCTTATAGTCGCATCCCATGCTGTTTATAATCTCTAGGAAATCCGAGGCCATTTTAATTCTTGTCAGCTGTAAATCACTTGCCAGGGCTAAGGCTTGTCTGCACGCAAGTGCTTCGAGCGTTGCCGGGTCTAAAGCTCCCTATATAATCAAGTTGATGCACCAAGAAAGGTACCATCGTCTGATCGGCGGACCGCAGCGACAACATCCACATTCCCTTGTTTCCTCACAACGGCATCAACGTTTAGAGCATCTCCACTAACGACGCCCAAATAACCGTCAAAAGTACTTCCGGACAGGCGCAATGGGCGTCGTCTGGATGGGTAGAAAGGAATGGGCGGCGTCGCTTCCCACTCACGGCGCCCAAATCGGCCCAAACGATAGTTTTTCTTTGGCAATTTGAAAATAGAGAAATCTTAAATAACGACGACAATTTAAAGTTTCAGCCGCTATCGGCCACAATTTCAGAGTTTCGGCCACGATCGGCCACAAACTCGAAGTTTGGACCGGGAGATGTCGCTGCCGCCCTAGATGTCGTTGGCGGTCTGGGGCACGTAGCAATCGCCGGGCTGGGTCAGGTCGTCATCGTCCTCGCCTTGGTCGTGGTCGTGACCGTGCATGGCCGTGGCCGTGGCCGTCGTCGTCCCGTGGTCACCCTGGTTGATAGAGGCAAAGGTGTCCGATCTTTCGATGAGATGATAACTATCGATCTGGGTAGGCGTCGACGTTGATGATCCGACTACTTGCGAGGTCGATGCGCCTTGAAAATCGCGACACCAACTCCTGGAGGTTTATGACAGCGCCGAAGCACAATCGACCAAACCAACTAAGGTCTAATTCCTGCAGGCAATCGAAGAACAAGCAAGAACTAAGAATTGGCAATCTGAATATTGCAAATATGAATGATTATAGATGAAAGTGGGGTTCTAAAAAGCGGTCTTAATCTGATCGATCTGACACAGACGAAGTACGACAAAGTTGCAGCGACGGCTAACTTTCAACTAAACAAAACCCAAGTCTAAACGGTGCCCTAGGGGCTGCATTTATAGGAGGACAGAGGGGATTTTCGTCACCCCTTAGTGGGCTGGGCCGAAAACCTTCCTAAGTCATTTTCTCCTATTAATACGGACTCTAAAAACTGCCCATGAAAGGGGATGACGAAAATACATGGGCCTAGCCCAAAAACAAGGTGGCGCAGCACCTATGGAAGACTTTGAAATAATAGAGTGGTATCTTGAATAATTCGTCCAAGGCTTCGTTCGTCATTACGGTGGCTTCAAAGTCCCGAAATCTCCATACGTAGCATCAACATCATCATGTGCACTCCTGATGCCATCTCCATGCGCGTACATGCTCCAAAGCTTGTCCCTCTCATCCATGCTAGGTCCATCGTTCCTAAGAGAAACAGACACATCTACTTTAGGCAGCATCATATTCTCATGTATATTAGGAGTAGGTTGGAGAAACCAAAGTACCTTTTGATTTAGTTGACGTGCACGAGCTCTAGTCATAGGTCCTTGTATTTGAGGTGGTGTAGTTGGTGTGGTTGCGTCTATAGCCGGGATGTCCTCATCATCCTCCCCTTCTTGAATTGAAGTCGTCCTCATTTTCTCCCAAGTATGGCTTCAAATCTGCAATGTTAAATGCGGGACTAACCCCAAACTCTGCAGGTAGCTCAAGTTTATATGCATTATCATTTATTTTCTCTAAGACCTTAAATGGACCATCAGCTCGTGGCATTAGTTTGGACTTGCGCAAATCAGAAACGATCTTTACGTAAATGCAACCAAACAAGATCTCCAGGTTCAAACACAACATGCTTTCTTCCTTTGTCACCATATATTTTATATTTAGCATTCACGCGTTCAATGTTTGCTTTAGTAGTCTCATGCAACTTCAAAATCAATTCAGCACGCTGAGTAGCATCAAAATTAGTTTGCACCGTAGATGGAAGAGGCAATAAATCAATAGGTGCACGAGGAACAAAACATACACATCTCAAAAGGGCACAACTTAGTAGTAGAATGCAGTGAACGATTATAAGCAAATTCTATATGAGGCAAACATTCTTCCCACTTTTTTAAATTCTTTTTCAGCACAACCCTTAGCATAGTAGACAAGGTTCTATTTACTACTTCAGTTTGTCCATCGGTTTGGGGATGACATGTAGTACTAAACAGCAATTTAGTCCCCAACTTAGACCATAAACATCTCCAAAAATGGCTAAGAAATTTAGTGTCACGATCTGAAACTATAGTATTTGGCACACCATGCAAACGAACAATTTCACGAAAGAATAAATCAGCAACATGTGTAGCATCATCATTTTTGTGACAAGGAATAAAGTGTGCCATCTTTGAAAATCGGTCCACAACAACAAAAATACTATCCCTCCCCTTCTGTGTGCGAGGCAATCCCAATATAAAATCCATAGAAATATCCTCCCACGGCACACTAGTAACAGGAAGAGGCATATATAAACCATGTGGATTCAAGCGTGACTTATCTTTTTGACATGTAGTGCAGCGGCCAACAAATCTCTCTAGTCGCGTCTCATGCGTGGCCAAAAAAATGTGTAGCAAGTACGTCTTTCGTCTTCTTCACGCCAAAGTGGCACATCAATCCTCCTCCATGCGCCTCCGGCAACAACAAAAGACGAACAGAGCTATCTGGGATGCATAGCTTGTTAGCACGGAACAAAAATCCATCACTAAGGACGAATTTGTTCCATGCCCTTCCTTCCTTACAGTTCTGCAATACATCTCTAAATTCAGCATCATGCACATATTGTTCTTTTATGGTTTCCAATCCAAAAAATTTGAAGTCAAGCTGAGATAACATAGTATAACGACGTGACAAAGCATCAACAATAACATTGTCTCTACCCTTTTTGTGTTTAATGACATAAGGAAAAGACTCAATAAACTCAACCCACTTAGCAAGCCGACGATTCAGTTTAGCTTGACTACGAATATGCTTCAAAGATTCATGATCAGAATGTATAACAAATTCTTTAGGCCATAATAATGTTGCCAAGTTTCTAAAGTCCGAACAAGAGCATATAATTCCTTATCATAAGTAGAATAGTTCAGACTAGGCCCACTCAATTTTTCATTAAAGTATGCAACAGGTTTTCCCTCTTGTAACAACACACCTCCCAAACTAATTCCACTAGCATCACATTCAAGCTCAAACATCTTATTAAAATCAGGAAGTTGGAGCAAGGGAGCATGTGTTAACTTATCTTTCAACAACATGAACGCGTCCTGTTGTGCATCGCCCCAAACAAAGGGCATATCCTTCTTTGTAAGCTCATTCAATGGCGTTGCAATGGAACCAAAATCTTTGACAAAGCTGTTGGAGATATGCCCTAGAGGCAAATAAATAATAAGTATTTATCGCATTATCTCATTAAGTTTATAATTAGTTTTATATCATGCTGTAACTGTATTAATCGGAATTGTTAATACACGTGTGGTATGTAAACAAAGCAGAGTCCCTAGTTAAGCCTCTACATAAACTAGTTCATCAGTCAATGGATGATCGTGATTTCTCGATCATATGGATTCATAACAGTTGATGATGGAGTCATTTTATTAGTAGAATAATTTGATGGACATTACCCACCAAAGTATTGCAAGAGGATCATATCACTGAGTTCAACACTGCAATAGGAGAGCAACGTGATAGCTTATTCCTTAGACCATGAGATTATATCAAGTCGCTACTTCTGGAAGATACTTTGATCGCATCAAACGTCATATCTTATATAGTGTGACAATAAAGGTGACACTTTCGGGTATTGGAAGGAATTAGTCGGGGCGAGTGATCAAGAGCGGGATTTGTTCATCCGAGTGATGGAAAGATACTCTGGGCCCACTCGGTGAGATTATATCTATAAAGCTGCGCAGCGTATGACTAGGTCATTGGAGATATAATATCACGGAACGAGTTAAGTAACCCTTGTCGGTAACGAGATAAAACACAACATAGGATGTTGACGATCGTATCTCGGACAAAGGTAGTATCGATGGAACAAAGGGAATGAACATATCATGTTAAACGGTTCAACGATGATTTATTCTGGAATGCACAGGGGCCGTCACAGTCATCCAGGGCTTCCTGACGGTCATTGGCGAGCGTAGGGTCTCGACCATGTCTGGAGTATTCCCGTAGGGTAACACACTTAAGGTCTTGATGACACTTGGAGAATGTTTTGGATTTATCGGAATTATAGAAATAGGAAGAGAGAATGAATCGGAAGGGTTCCGGTGTAGTCGGAAGGGTTCCGGGGAACACCGAAGTAAGTTCGGGGTGGTCCGCAAATTGTTACGGAGTCACGGGAGATTAAATAATATGTAAATATATTTAATTATGAATTATATATATTTTAATATTAATTTAATATTAAATAAAAGAGGAAAATAGGAAAATTACCTAAATGGGCCAGGGAGGCCCATGTGGGGCCGAGCTTCCATGGGAGGTGGTGCGGCTGGGCCATGGGGCCCGTGGCCACCACGGCCGGCCATAGTGGCCGGCGCACCACCCCTCCTCCTCTCCTTTTTGTTTAGTCCCACATGGGAAACTTAGGGAGAGGGACACCCCCTCTCCCCTAATAAATAGTGGGGCGTATTAATTGGATTAATACACACAAAAAATGCAATTAATTTGTATATTGGCCTGAGGATGCCCCTCCGCCCAATTCCCCTCTCTCTCCACCTCTAGCTGTGCGTGGTTCCTTGAATGGACAAGCGCGCGCTTGAGAATTCTATACCGCCGTACGACGTCGTGCTGTGGGATTCCACCCAAAGTTCTCGCTTCCGCTATCTCGGCTGGATCGGGGAGCCCAGAGGTCATCATCAAGGTCCGTACGTGTGCAAGTACTCGGGGGTGCCGAACACTCAGGCTCGGCACCAGAGCATCGTCGTCGCCACCTCCTTCTTCGTCGCGCCAAGTTCTCCGCGACCTTGAGGTCGGCTACGTACGTCTACATCGGCAACGCTTGTGGGGGGTGTGTTTCCCGCTTATCGGTCTACGAGGGTACGTGTCCGATATCTCCTCTGTTACCGCATTACTACATAGTTAGATCCTTGGCTAAATTATGGCGTAAGCTAGTTAGAAATTTTTTGTTTTCTGCTATGTTTCCCAACAGTGGTATCAGAGCCGATCTATGCGTAGTATTGTTGTTTCGGTTAGAACTCATGTTGAGTGTGGTCATCGATTCTATAATTGTTTACCCTCTCGCGTGCACTTGCTAATGTTGTCGGCATTGAGTGGATGAAGCGGCCCGGACCGACCTTACGCGTACGCTTACGCGAGACTGGTTCCGCAACTGACATATGGCTTGTACCATATATGCGGCTAGCGGGTGTTTGTCTCTCTCTCTTTAGATGGCTTAGCATTTTCAATGGAGGGCCCTGAAAAGGGTGTAATAGAGACAATTATTTAATCGCTGTTGTGGTTGTATGTTCGTAGGTAAGAAACGGTTCTTTCACGAAAGCCTAGCAGCCACGTAAAACATGCAAAATTAAAGTAGAAGAAGCGTCTAACTTTGTTTTGCAGTGGGGCATTTTAATATGACATGGTTACGGTAAGTTTTATGAATTGTTCAAGTTATCGAAGGCAAAAGGTGGCGCCGTAGACTCGGAGCACCGCCGGGGCGCGCCATGGAGACCAAGGCGCGAGGCCATGTCATATCACACTGCATTACATTATTTTGATATTGTTTGTTGTGTGTGCATCCTATTTGATTGCTTATATTAAGATATACAATGGTAGCATTAATAGGATGATCCCTGATTGAATACCAAAATTGTGTTCTCCCTTAGTGTGCACCACCAAGAAAGTTCTACGTTACGGGGTACACCGCAGTGCGGGTATACTCGTCTCTTCGTTCGCATACAGTGGGTGTAAGCCATGTTGCACGCGCAAAACACTAAGGTCATATTGGCGAGCCTAGTATGTACAGACATAGCCTCGGAACACGGAAGATCGAAAGATCGAGCATGAGTCGCATGATTGTTGCGATTGGTACTTTGTTGCCTACCTTTGAAACTGTGCTGTCGGCCTTGATGATGGGGGGCAGTTCAGTGGATTGGGGTCGTGTAATCACTAAGATATTTTAGGGATGATTTTCTTAGTGGAGTGTGTTTAATAATATGATTATAAAATAAACTCATATTTTATAAACTTAGCCTTATATGTTCTTTGCAAATTATCTCTGTAGATCATGCCTTACCCTAAGGAAGGAAGTCTTGAGTTCAATCATTTCATTAGAAAAGGAAATCTCCGAAACGATGGATCCAACTTCATGACGTGGTACAGAAACCTGAAAGGCGTCCTCTACCAAAACGACATTTCTTACGTGACAGAAGAATTCTTAGGAGATAAACTAGGAAACTCCGCAAGTGCAGAGGCGAAAGAAGAGTTTCGTCAACGTCGTGACATTTTCATTAGTGTTCAATACACGATGTTTGGCTGCATGGATCATGAGTTGAGAAATGATTTTCGCAAATGGAGCCTGTTGTGATGATATATGCTCTTAAAGCTTGGTTTAGAAACCAAGTGAAACTTGAGCAGTACAAGCAGCTGGATGAGTTTCATTCACTCAAGATGGAAGAACATACCTGCTTGGAAACACATTTGTGCAGGATGTTTGACATTCACGATGATCTCACAAACGTGTGTAATTACTGGATGGCGGATACTTTTGCAATACAGGCACTGTTGCATTCTCTACCTCCTAGCTATAAGGAGCTTGTCGACGAATATGTGATTAAAAGTGAGTCACTCCTCTTCCATGATTTCCTGGTTGAAATCAAAGATGTGAAGGTGGAACCCATTGAAGGAGAAATTGATGACACGCAAGGTATATTTGATATACAAGTTATAATTGTTATTTCTTGCACTTGTTTATATTAAAGTATTTGATGCTTATGTTCTGTTTTATGAAACAACACCAGAATATCACAAGATGGTTGCAAAGTACGACATGATGTTGCGGAATGATGGCAAGCAAGGTAGTTGATGGCCAAGGAGTTTCACGCCCATAGTTATCAGTTTTTGATTAGTAGTTTTTGAATAAGAGCTTTGTAATCGATTTTGAGAGTGATTGTAATAAGTGTGTCTTACATTCGGTGAGACAAGTTATTCATATTTGTAAGGGAACAAGCAAGTTGTTTTATTATGAATAAAGTTTCTTATGGTCATATTTCGATTATGAACAAGTTATTCGTGTATTAATCTCAATGATAGTGCAGTGGACATAAATGCTAAAATAAATATCCTAAGTCAATAATAAAATTGCACTACCGAATTTTTGATCATATTAGCGTTGCAAATATTTTGGATATTTTGATCTTGTGTATTTGCATGTGTTATGTGTAATGAGACATGATGATTGAAAAATATTGATATGTCAATATGAGAAGAAAATTGATTATAAATCATGCAAGATGATTGTTAAATTAAATTAAGTAGTGATAATTATTATTGGAACCTTTATTGTATAACTGAGTAAATAAAATGTATTTGCAAAAAGATACAATTGTCTGAAGTCATTTGATTGGATCAAAAGGATTTTTTCCAGAGAAAAGGAGGATATAAAATCGGGTCTTTATAATTGGATTATAATAACAAAGATTTTAAAAGATTTGTTTTATCATAAAAGACTTGTGAAATTTTGGTTCACAAATTATAAGATTGTAATACATCAAACATGTTGATTTATATGAATATTATAATCATATTCTATTTGTAATAAAGTATGGTCTTAAAAGGTATCTCTTAAAAGTTTAAACGTTATGTAGAAAGTTTTGTTAGAATTAGTAAACTCTCTTATTTTAAATCTTCGCCTAAATTTCGTGTGAACGACAATACGCTAAGTGTCATGGTTTATATGATAAATATACACGAAATAGTTCTTTGTAAAATATTCATAATAGGAATGAATATATATATTTCATATGGCAAACACTGACAAGGGCAAAACTAGTGTTGCTAACTTGGTGATTTATTGAAAAACAAGTTTTCAAGAAAGGATATGGAATAAAGTAAAAGCTTGAAAAGGTAATTGACCTTGTTCACATTGTGTGAGAAGTAATGTTTCAGAACATGTTCCGGTAACAAAACTCTACAAATGGAAATGAAAAATTATGATAAAAGATCATGGAGTTTTCATTAAGGAGATTTTTATAAATAGTAGGCATTAAAGAATATTTTCTGTCCGGTCACAGATTAACATTCATGGTTTAATGATCTTGTGACTAGAACGAGGGATACCTACGAAATACAAAGAAATTAAGGTGATGCCAAATTCGAATCATGACTAATAAGTCATAAATCCAAAAAGGTTGCATTTAAGATTATGATAGTAAATGTTGCTTGAATCTTATTAAGTTAAAGGTGACTTGATTTTTCACATGACAAGTTGTGTGAAAAAAATGAAACTATGAGAAGGACATAAAGCTAATTTTGTCATAAAGAATGTCTTGGACAAAATCAAAGTTGTTTGACTACATTAGATGTAGACATGCCTAAGTCTTTTGGATTTGTATTAGACAAGTGTAATACATCGCATTTGGAATTTTTCGAATTGATAAATGATCAAGGATTTCGGTGTAGACCGAAATATCGAAAGAAATTATATTTATATAATTTAAGTGGGAGTAGGACAGCTTTCCATATTTAATATGTAAGGGACGTATTATTGAGTGGGAGCTTGTGAGCTACACAAAATGAGATGTAATTGACATTTTGAGTGGGAGCATCATAAGTTACACAATTTCAAATGTGATTGACATTTTGAGTGGAAGCTAAGTCAGGTGTGAAAGTGCATGTGTTGCCCCATGCGTGGTTTTGGTAATTAATGGCAATCCCTATGGACTAATGGTTACTTTGAGATATACTTGTAGATCTTGTCCATAGGAAAAGATTGGAATTCATGTGTTGGACTCTAGAAGATTACATGATGACCAAGGTTCCATCCAAGGGTTTATATGAAGAATGGTCATGTGAAGAGTTGAGCTTATTGCAAGCATGGCTTGGAAAAGAAGATTGTGTGAACTTCATGTCTATCTCCAAGCCATCATCTATATCAAGAGAAGAATTTGAAGAGCAAGTGGATACATGAAGACGGAGCTAAGCGAGGCTCTCCCATAATGGTATATGGGGGAGTATTTGGGAAGTCTTCATCAAACATGTGCTAGCAAGCACAATCAAGAAATGTGTTCCAACTTGAGAGAGTCAAGATCGTCATCATCGAGCTCAAGTGGAATGCGCAAGGCAAAGGTATGATCTTGATAGAGTTTCTATTTTACCGGTCTCGTTGTGTTAGTGGGAGACCGGGTTATAGGATAGACGACGTACTATCAAGAGGGGCTCTCAAGTGAGTAACTTGATCGCATCTTTGTGGAGAGCTCAAACCTTTGCATATTTGGCATATCATCTTTCTTGGTTCTTTTTTGGCTTTTATCCATGTGAGAATTTAGAGCTTGTGTTCATCTCCATACCAAGCTCTAGTTCATCAAAAATGATTTCATTCGAATATCTTGTGGTGTTTTTTGATGTTGGAGGTTTTACCGGTTCGTCTCTTGTAGAGAGGTCAAACCCTCCTCTTGTGTTATACTCCTCACATGATAGACTATGATGTGTATATGCTAATCTTTTAGAGCTTGTGAGTATCTTCGAAACAAGCCCAAGATCATAGAAAACGGAGTCCGGATGAGAAACATATTGCGGTTTTGGTTTGGAGGTTTTATCGGTTGTTCTTTTATCGAGAGGTCTAACCTTCACTCATTTGGTTTTATCCTCCTCTGTTGGACTATGATGTTTCTCTGCATGATCTTGTTAAGCTCTTCGTTGCGATTCCAATGAGCCTAAGAACATCGAAAACGGAGTTCGGATGCTCAAGATATCGTCGTTTTCGTTTGGGTGTTTTCTGCAGTTTTCAGTCCAGCGGTAGTACCGCCCGGGTACTACCGGGTACCGCTGGGAGTCCAGTACCGCGCGCGTTTTGAGCGCCCGAAATCACCCGGAGCCTGGAGCCCGTTTTGAGCCTGTTTCTCTGTTCTAACTCCCCAGGGGGCGGTAGTACCGCTGGGCTAGCGGTAGTACCGTTCCTGGGCGCGATTTTCAGGTAACGGTTGGATTTTGGGGGTCCTATTTAAGGGGACCTTCTTCCCCATTGACCCCTAGCTCTTGAGCACGAAAAAGCCCCCCATTGTTGACTTTCTTGAGCTTGGATTTCTCTCTATTCCTCCATGATTCTTGCCTCAAATTAGAGGGAAAGAGAGAGGAGATCTAGATCCACCATTGCACCAATCATTCTCTCCTCTAAGTGAGGGGAAGCCTTTGGATCTTGATCTTGGAGGGATTTGGTGTTCTTCCTTTGTTCTTCCTCTCTTCTCCCCCCATAAGCATTAGTTGCTTTTGGTGGGATTTGAGAGTGAATGATTTGGGCACTTGTGCTCTTGCCATTGTTTTGTTGCATCGGTTTGTGCTCTCCACGAGGATTCGTGGAAGTTGAAAGCTTGTGAATTTGTTACTCTTGGGTCTTTGGACCCTAGACGCCCGTGTGGTGGTTGAGACCCTTGGTGGTCACTTGTAGCCGTTCGGGAGCCCCCAATCCCGTTGTGGGTTGTGCCCCGGATTGTTGTTGAAAGGCTCCGGATTCCGCCTCGAAGGAATTCCGATAGTGGAAGGTGAACCAAACCTTTGTGGTGCGGTTCATCGGAGAAGAAGGTGAAACCTTTGTGGTTGTTGAACCATTGTGTTGGTTCACACCTCTCCAATGAGACGTACTCCCCTAAAAAGGAGGAACTCAGGAATACATCCTCGTCTCCGCGTGTCTCGGTTATTTCTATACCCGAGCTCTTTACTTATGCACTTTACATTGTGATAGCCTTCGTGCTTGAAGTATTTTATATTGCTATCACCTTGTTGCTTGTCTTGCTTAGCATAAGTTGTTGGTGCACATAGGTGAGCCTAGTTTATTTAGGTTGTTGGCTTGTTAATTTAAACACATAGTTTTATTCCGCAATTATCAAGCCTAAACCGGAAAAGTTTTAAATCGCCTATTCACCCCCCCCCTCTAGGCGACATCCTTGTCCTTTCAATTGGTATCAGAGCCTGGGCTCTCTTTTTGGGCTTTACCGCCTAGAGAGTAAAGATGTCGTATAGAGAATTAGTGCACAATCCCACTTTTAAATTCGATGGCACAAATTATGATGTTTGGAAAATTCGCGTGCTTAACCTTCTTCGGGACATAGACCCACATGTTAAGAGAATTGTAGATATGGGTTTTTCTTCTCCAAAGGAGGATGAGGAAAACTCTTATCTCGATACTCTTGTATCTAATAGTCTTATATGTGTTTTGAGCGATGTAGTTCTTGCTTCAATCATGCCTTTTCGAAACGCTCATGAGCTTTGGACGAAGCTTCAAGATAAATATGAAGTGTCCAATATTTTTGAGGATGATTGTTCTCCCTCCACCTCCGGCCGTGATGAGTTCACAACTTCTTCCACCTCACCAACATGTGATTTGTCACAAGGTAATGATTTGGTGAGTGGTGATAGAAATTGCTTTGTTGATGGTTAATATTCTATTGACTATACTTCATCTCTATCTCATTGCAATGTTCTATCTTTGGACTTAAACACTTCTAGCACTCCAAATGTTTTACATGCTAGTGTTGATAGTCCTTGCATATCATGTAATAGTTGTTTAACTAAATCTCATGATGATATGCTTCATTTGTCTTGTTGCCATGAAAACAATACTTCCATATCCTCTATTTCTTGTGTGGCTAACAATGTAGAGGAATCCCAACATTTGTTGGAACAAGACGTGGATCTCAATGAAGCTTCACGTAACTCTTCACCATCTTTGTCCACTACTCACTTTTGCCTTATGGCTATGGATTCAAAGGTATCTCCACCATTGGAACCCTCTACATCTTGTGATGATGCGGATGAGGATTCTCATGGAGAACTTATGGATGTTGAATCCATAACAAAGAAGGGTAAGATGGTTTTTGGTGCTATCCCCAAAGATAGCAAAGCTATCCCTCCTCTAAGTGAAATCATTGTTTATGCTATTAAGAGTAGGGAAATCATTGAGGACTTGGAAACTCAATTTCTCGAGAAATGTCAAATTGAGAGAGAGGATGCCGATGAAAAGGCATCCTTAATGAATGCCCTTGAGGAAGAGCAAGAGCTTCGAGTGTCTCTTGAAGAGAAACTTGAATCTCTTGATGAATCAAATGATCATATTATTGCTAAAATCATTAAGGAAAGAGATCATGCTATTGCTAAATATAAAGTGCTTAAAAAGGAAAAATTTGAATTTGGTGTTGGCAATGCTAGACTAATTGAGGATATAGAGAAACTTGAAAAAGCCCACAAGGCTTTAGAAAGTGAACACTCTCTTCTTATCAAGTCTCATGATCAACTCCAAACTTAACTATCTAAAAATGATGAGCTTGCCAAGTTGTCTTCTTCCATTTCTAATATTGATGATGCTTGTGCTACTAACTCCACTTCTTGTGAAGCATGCTTTTGTCTCTGAGTCTAAACTATCTGGTATCGCACCTAGTTGGCTCAGCTAAACTAACTGCGCTGCGGTTCTGCCAACATACAAAAAGCTAAACATGTAGACGAGATAAATATTAAGGCGGGCCACTTAAAATAAGCCTACCAACATGAGTAGCATAAAGTTACGGCCCAAATAATTACATCTCCAAAATAAGACAAGTTTTTTTTTGCGTTACAGATTAACACATGTTCATATATTACAGGAAATCAAGGAGCCGCCGCCTTGGTGGAGTCTGTCTCAGGAGCCTGGGGGCTGCTGCCGCCATCCTGGGGGCTGAGTTCGTCAACTTGGGCGTCATCTTGCGCCTCTGCCTCCTCAGCATCTTCAGCAGCAACCTCTTCCGGCAAAGGATGTTCCTTGTAAAATACGCCGAGGGTAACCATGTTGGTGACCCGAGAAGCGTAGCCTTTGACGAGGCCAGTATTTTAGCCGAATCAATGGCATTGCCGGCCTCGTCTATTGACGGCATGTACTCCGTCACTTCGCGAATATCAGCTTCCGGGTACCACACCATCATCAGCCCCAGGGCAGCCTTGGCACCGCCACGTGCAGCAGAGCGCATCACTCCTTCATATTTGCCGGTAGCCTGCACCAGCAAATCGGGAATGTCTTCAAAGTTGACGGCGTCGCTGTCCTTCTCATCCGGAAAGAACTTGGCAGCAAAGTCCCAGCAGACTTGATCGCCTTGGTGATCAGCTCACCAACATTCAAGATGCGAGCAAGCCGGGCTGGAGCAGTTTCGTTGTCGCCAAAACCAGCCAGCACTGAGAAAAAATGACAGAAGTCAGTCAACAAACAGAAGCAAAAGTACAAGCCAAAAGATAGCGAAGCAAACTTACCAAGGACATGGTGGTAGAGAGCGTTGAGCTCATCTTCGTGCCCAGCCAGAACATCTTGTGCAAGTTTAATGGCGGCAGCTTGGGAATCCTACTGTGATTTCGCCATCTTTGTGGTCTCAGCAAGGGTGTTGCCCAGCGATTCCAGCTGGCCCGTCAACTTGCTCATCTCCGTGGCATGGGCCATGTCCCGCTCCTCCAACGCCTCCTTGTGCTTGGCCTTCAGCTCCATCACCTCGTTTGCCAAGTTTGCAGCTTCATTGATCAAAGCTTGCAGATCAGATGAGCCTTTCCGAATATCTTGGGCATTGTCTAACAATTTTACAAGGTATGGAAAACCGGCTAAAAATCTAGTCGGCACCACTTGGAAAAAAGCGGATGAAAAGAAGGCAAAAAATTGTCACCTTCGTCTTTTTTGCGAGCCTCCTCTAAGGCCGCAATCTTGACATCCTTTTCTTCAAGCGCCTTCTTAAGAAGGTGGCACTCCTTGTTCTTATCAGCTTGAGCGTGGCACAGCTCCGCGTTCTGAGCAAGGAGGCACTGCAAAAATCAAAAAACAAGCTTGGTAAATAATAGTCAAAAAGACCACTCCGCCAGCTAAAATTAGCAAATTTCAGCCGCCAAAGTGCTCGGGGGCTGCGACTATAGACAAAGAAAGAAGTTTACCTTTAGCTGGTCATCCATCAGGTTGTGCAGCGTGTTCATGTGCGAGTACCAGTTGCCGGTACCTTCGCGCATGGCTTCAACGTCTTCCTGACGTCTTTGACCCCCACGCCAAGTTTGGGATCGCCCATGCTGGAAGAGCCACCTGCACTCTCCCCCATCTCATCCGCCATTTCCTGTTTCATGGCTATGAATTGGGCGGCATCATTAGCCGTAGCTTCAGCCGCTTTGGTGGAAGAAGTGCTAGGGGCCGCCTTCTTGCCTGCCGACTTCTCCGTTGACGTTTCCGTCACGTTGGCTTGGCGTCCAGGCGCTTGGACGTGAAGATTGTCCGCCTGCAATGTTCCCGGGCACAGCACCACGGGTACATTGGCGGCAGGCGTGGCTGGCGCAGTCGCGGGAGAAGGCCGGGGCGGCTTAGTTCTGCCAGCGGCCGCCTTCACATTAGAGCGAAGCTTAAGCCCGCCTATCTTCGCCCTTTGTAAGACAAAAAAGGAAGCAATCGTGTTAGCCTACATCAACCTTAAATGGAAATCCAAACAACAAGCAACAAGCATTGCAAAGTTTACCTCTTCTGGGGGACGCCAGACCCCAAGGTCTTGTCTCCTCGTCGACCTCGATGATGGCCTTCTTCTTTTTCTTCTTCTTCTTCTCAGCCTCTTTGGTGGAAGAAGTAGTGTCGGCAACTTTGCGTTTCTTGCTCTTGCCGGCACTAGGCTCATAGTAGTTAGGAGCCAAGTCCGCATCCGTCAGGCTCTTCAGCTGAAAACAAAACACTCATCAGTCCAGCGTAAATAAAGGTGGAATCCAACAAAAGGAAAAAGGTTAAAGCTCTGGCTTACCTCGGGGGCTGGGTTGTCATGCGTAAACATGGCAACCCCCTCAGTCGCCTTCAGATGGTTGGGCTGGATGAGCGCCCTCAAGCGATGAAGTAACACCGCCTCCTCGACAGCGGTGCTACTTGCGTTGAACATCTCCGCCTTGTCGGGGGAGAACTCGCACATCTTCAAAGGGCAGTGACGCAGAGGCATCATCTGCCTTGATAGCCAGCAGACAACGGTGTCCACTCCGTCAAGCAGCGGAGGCTCCATTGTCTTTGTTAGGAACTCTATCCGCCTAGCAACTAGGCGGAGCTACTCTGGCAGCACTGCCACCGCCTTCTCGGTCCAGAACTCCTTATAAGTAGGTGGACCATTGACAAAAGGCGGAATCCCTACATCCTTCTTGGGTGCTGGGATGTCCTTGCAGTAGAAGAAGGAGCTGGTCCATCCTTTGACAGACTCTATGTAAGGTATCTTTGGATACCAGCTCCTACCTTGCCGGCAGTTGAAAGTGCCACTGCCGCAAGTTGCCAGCTGACCGCCAACAGTTTGGCGCCGGCACAGAAAGCAGTACTTGAAGAATTCTAAGCTAGGTCTAATACCTAGATAGCCTTCAAATAAAGCCTGAAAGACGGCTAGAACTAGAATACTATTCGCGCTATGTTATGTGGTTGAAGCCCGTAATAGTCTAGCACGACACTAAAAAAGCGGAAGGCGGCAAGGCCATGCCGCGAAGAAGGTGGGAAGCCAAGATTACCCGTTCGCCTTCTTTAGGGTTGGGGATGGGGTCCTTGTCCGCTGCCCTCCAGTGACAATCCTTCTTTGGCGGCAAGTAGCCGCCTTTCTCCAGCTCCGCCAAGTATTCCTCCATGATGCACGAAGGAAGCCAGTAGCGGGAGCCTACATCGGCTTCTTCCTCCACAGCGGCGCCTTCCCGCCGGCGAGATTAGCCGCCGCCTCCCGTGCGGCAGCCTCTGGCGCCATTGACGCTGGAGGGGGAGTAGGTGTCGCGGCGGCCGAAGCTGCCACCGGTGCTGAGGAAGAAGGGATCCCGCCCATCGCCGGGGGGAGAGGAAGGTGCCGCGGCGTGCTTGTTGCCACCACCGCCGCAGGGCTAGAACTTAGATCTGGCGCCGCCGCACTCGTCATCGTCGTCGCCGCAACCTCCTGCTCTTGAGCCATATGGCTAAATCCGCCGCTCTGCGCTCGCTCGCTGGGTGGAGAGTCTCGCCAGAGGAGATGAGCTCGAGGGAGAGAGAGAGGCGCGAGGTGAAGTGGCTCGGTGGGAAAGAAATGGAGAAGTGATCTCCTCGAGGAGATTACACCATATTTATCACTCTTGCTCCGAGATTCGTGCGCAGAACTGACGGGGCACACGATTTCCGCCACGTGTCCGCCATCTGCGCGACGTGGAAGCGGTTTGCCGGCTCGTCGCCTCGATTCTCGCGCATAGTGGGAAAGTGATCATGATGCACGCCTGGATTCAAACTGTCGTGGACCCAATGACGTCATCCGTCAACTTGATTTGACCAGTCGAATCGACAAGACCTTGCGTGGAAGATTCCTGACAGGAGGTCAGGCCGTCTTTCCCATGTTCAGACAAAGGCGGCACCCATCCGGCTTCCTTTTGACGGAATGCCGCCTACTTCAACTTCGGAATGATTCAAGCTCTTCAGTCACCTCAAGTCAAGAAACAAGACGGACGATCCTCAAGAAAGAAGACGGCGACTGGAGAACTTAAACCTTTCCGGGGCTAATGTTGGGGGAATACCAACTAGGGGTATCACCAACATGGATCAATCCGGTTAGTCCAGGGTGGCCCAAAGTGGTGGTGAAGGCTTTGCCTGCCGGGCGGCCCAGATAGCCGACAAACAAGGCGGCGTAGGACGGCAAGAAGGAGGCCCAAGACTGAAGCCCATGAAGCCACCAAGTCCAAGATAGAAGGCGGTAACTTGCTGGCTAGGTTTAGGACTCTGTATTCTTGCCGGACACGTAGTTTCCTTGTAACCCTAGGTCCGGCCGCCTATATAAGCCGGACCAGGGAAGCCTTTAGGGCACAATCCAATACGCTCATTGTAACCTGATCAAGGCTATTGCCATATAGTGAGTTATAGCAGCACATAGGATCTCACCTCCGACGTGAGATCTGAAGCTGGGTAAACTGCCTAGTTCAATCCCGACCTCGACGACGCTCCCTTCAACCCCTCGGTTCTACCATCGGCGAGAGGACCCCCGTCTCCTATCAAGAATGCCGATACGACGACAGTGGTGGCGGTGATGGTGGTGATCTGCAGGTGGCGAGTTGCTGCGGCAGCGACGATGACTAGATATGAACAGAACTCAAAACTCTACATGAACTAGACGCTAAGACCAGCAACTCGACACGACGATGCAGACGAAAACTCACGATGCAATGCAGTGAAAAGAAGATGCAACAGGCCCGGGCTGGTTGTAGGACAAGGATGATCTAACCCTAATTTTTTTTGGCTTTTTGTGGACTGTAGGTATGAAAAACAGATGCAATCTAATCTATGTAAACATTAAATCTGACTGATCAACCTGAAATCTGATACCACTTGATAGAGGCAAAGGTGTCCGATCTTTCGATGAGATGATAACTATCGATCTGGGTAGGCGCCGACGTTGACGATTCGACTACAAACGTGCGAGGACGCTGCGCCTTGACAATCGCTACACCAATTCCTGGAGGTTAATGACAGCGTCGAAGCACAATCGACCAAACCAACTAAGGTCTAATTCCTGCAGGCAATCGAAGAACAAGCAAGAACTAAGATTTGGCAATCTGAATATTGCAAATACGAATGATTATAGATGAAAGTGGGGTTCCGAAAAGCGGTCTTAATCTGGTCGATCTGACACAGACGAAGTACGACGAAGTTGCAGCGACGGCTAACTTTTAACTAAACAAAACCCAAGTCTAAACGGTGCCCTAGGGGCTGCATTTATAGGAGGACAAAGGGGATTTTCGTCACCCCTTAGTGGGCTGGACCGAAAACCTTCTAAGTCATTTTCTCCTATTAATACGAACTCTAAATACTGCCCATGAAAGGGGATGATGAAAATACATGGGCCTGGCCCAAAAACGAGGTGGCGCAACACCTATGGAAGACTTTGGACGAAAATAATATAGTGGTATCTTGAATAATTCGTCCAAGGCTTCGTTCATCATTACGGTGGCTTCAAAGTCTCGAAATCTCCATCTGTAGCTTCAACATCATCATGTGCACTCCTGCTGCCATCTCCATGCGCTCTACTTTAGGCAGCATCATATTCTCATATATATTCTCACGTATATTAGGAGTAGCTTGTAGAAACGAAAGTAACTATTGATTTAGTTGACGTGCACGAGCTCTAGTCATAGGTCCTTGTATTTGAGGTGGTGTAGTTGGTGTGGTTGCGTCTATAGCCGGGATGTCCTCATCAATGGTTGCCGCCGGTCTCGGTAGGCGGGACGAGCCCAAGTTCTTGCAAGATCGCGGCACGGAACATGTTGTGCGCCGCACTCGTCAGCGGGTCCATGGTCGAAACATCGGCGGTCAAGATCATGAAATCTTGGCTCCGCTTCTTGACAACGACTTTTTCTTCTCGAGGTCGATCTTGATGTCGGCCTTCTCCATCAAGGTCGTCCACCTTGCGTTGTTCTCGACGCGCCTCAAGATCGAGTTGGAGGAGACATGTAACATCCCAAAAATTATTAACCAGTTATTAGTTCCAAAAATGAGAGCCAACAAAAACTTTTGCTAAATTATATGTGTTGATCTCATATTATTGCTTGTGTTGTTTATTTCTTGCTATTTGTTAGTTGCTTGCTCTATTTGTGAACATGAAGAAAAGGAGAGAAATAAAGTAAAAGCAAAACAAGAAAGATAAGTGTGGCAAGTGCCACACAAATTCTCCAAGTGAGGATCTCATTTTGTTTCCAACAAAATTCAGTGGAGTGGTAGTGCAAACCCTCCCATTTCATCCTTACTACTTATCTCTCTCAAATAAAATTTTACAACTATTTTAAAAATTCAAAAGTAAAAAAAACAATGGAAATAAACAAAATTCCATAATTAAAACCCTATGAACAAAAATGATTCAAAACATTTTATTTTGAAATGCCAAATTTTGTGGAGCTACTACATGCTATGTGGAAGCCTCACAAATATTTGTGAATTTTTCTAAATTGTTTAAGTGCCCCAAATAAATCCTAGAAAAGCTACTGGAATTAAAAAGAAATAAAAGAAGCAGAGAAGGACCTAGTTGTAAATGGAAAAGAAAGTCTAGGGGTGTTCTGCGAAAACGTCGTCGTCTCCTACCTCCCCTAGCTCACTGTCGCCGTGCGTGTCGCCATGGCCGCAGCGCGCTCGTCGCCGTTCCCAGGCCCCCCAGGGCCCCCTTGCTCGCGTTCTTCCTCGCCCCCGTGCCTCTGCACCCTCTGCAAGCAGAGGAGAGCCTCTCCCCTCGCCATTACGACGTTGTCCCCCGATACCCGCATGGAGAGCTCGGACGGCGCCGGCCAAATTCGCACCACCCGCGGCACCTCGACACGCACCAGACGCCATAGCTGCTTCCAGCTCGCTCCCGGACCCCCCAGACCCCTCTGCCTTGAGCCTCTCGCACGCGTCGCCGAGGAATCGAGAAAATATCCCGCCGGGGCGCCATGGACGCATCCGTGCGCTTCGTCCACGATACGCCGGCCCTCGCGCTATAAAGCCACCCCGAGCCCCTCTGCACACTCCACACCACTCCCTCGATCTCTCCCTCTCTCCAATTGCACCGTGCACCGCCAGGAGGGCGGGCACTGCCGCAGCTCTGCCACCGTCAAGGTCGAGCACGACCGCGACGCCACACTCTCCCTTTCCCTTCTTTCTGGCCTGCACGCTCTTCTGCAACCACACCGCACTCACGCGCCTCGCTTTTCCCTCTGCTTAGGGCACAGGAGAGGAGCCAGGACCTCGCCGGAGCTGGTGCCCGTGGCCGTGGAAGTTGGAGACCTCGCCGTCGCCGCTACACGCCACCCCAGCAAGTACAACTCGCACCAGCACCTTCCTCGAGCCTCCGCCGTCGATTCGCGTCTTCGCCGCGACTTCCCGAGCCCCCTAGGTGAGAGATCCATCACCCTCGCCGTCGCCGGCGCGGCAGCGCCGCTGGATTATGGTCGCCGTCGTTGCGATTCACGTGAGCCGTTGGATCTCGATCCAACGGACGCGTACCGCTTCGGTTAAAAGAAAGAGAGAGAGAGACTGACGGGCGGGCCCCGCTTGTCAGGGTTTTATTAATTTTCCAGCGCACGTTGAGTCACTGACTGGTGGAGCCCACCTGTCAGGGATTTCAACTTTATACAGAACAGTTAGGTTTTCGAATTTAGTTTTCTCAGAGAATTCAGTACTGGACCTAACTTCAAAAATCAATAACTTGAGATTTAGGCATCCAAATAAATCAAATCCAATTGTTCTAAAAAGCTTATGAAAATGTTTAACCAACCCAATTGGTCTCATGTCATTTAATTAAATAGTTAAAAAGTGTTATTAAAAATACTACAGAAGGTTTAAATTTTAAACTTGTTTGTTTCTGATACTCTGTTAGTCCAAATAATTCCAAACCAATTTTGTTAGCTTAGTACTGCCATGTATTAGCTTCCCTAATTTTGGTAGAATTATTTGTGCAGTAGCATTTGTTTAGTATTGAGTTGAAGTTTAAACACCCTTCTGCACTCAAACATTTAAATATGTTTAATGGTTAACCCAAATGAATTAGTACCAATTTTGTTGGATCACATTTAGTCATGTTTAGTTACCCCTTAAAGGATTTAATTTTGGAACAATAGAACATATTTGATTGCCAAAACTTGATTATTAAGTTACTGGACTAAAACCTTGGTGTAGGGAGATTAGTAACTCTAATGACTCCAAATCAAATGGGGTTGTGTTCTACACATCAGTAGCTTTCTATAGAAATTTAGTTTGTATTTTTGTGACCAACAGAACTCAAGTTGTGGAATTAAACATGTTTAACAAGTTTCTGCCATAATTTGGACATAAGCAAATAATGTTTAATTCAATTATTTTGAAACCAAATGGTATGGTTGGTGTGTGCAGTAGCTATTTGTGATGCTTATGATTGTGATGTTGTGATGTTGTTTGAGTAGTTTAGTGATTGCTTGTACTTGTTTGTTTATCGATTAGACGAGAACGTTGCTGGATTTATCGAGGAGGGGGAATTTGTTGAACCTGAAGATCAAGATCCAGGCCACTTTGCCGAGCAAGGCAAGCTACTCTCTGAGCTTGCACCTAAATATATATGCATCTACTTGGATCAAATGATTACTCCTAAGGCAATGGTTTACAAAACCTTTCCGAAAAGTATATGGATATTATTTTGCCACCCGATGTAGTAGTTTATATAAAACTTTAGGATGGAAAACAATGTTGTTTATTCAAAACTCCTTTGGAAATACTTGTGTGGAGGTGAACTACCGAGATGTCGGTGATGAACTGAAGAAGTGGATAATTGAGTTATTTGGGAAAAATGCACAGTGTGTCTTTGTACTTACGTCAACCAGCCGATACTATGTGCGACCACATTCACCACATATGGGAAAAGGCTTAGTCATATAATTTGCTCTTATTAGTATGGGATACCTCATCGACGGAGATGACTCCGTTATGCATGAGGGGATGGTTAGTGAACTCCCCTGACCTGGGTCCTCGCTCAAACTCTATGGAAAGATAAGGAGGAGGATTGAAGACTTCATAAATGTGGTCGCCGGGAAAAACATATGAGTCCTCACACTTAGGGTTGCCGACGGGGACCTGACTGAGTGTCGATGGGAATTATCATATGGGTAGGATCCTATACTAGCATGAGCAAAGGAGAGGCTATGGCCGGTGGCTCAAACTTCGCATACACCTTGTATGGCGGGACGTGGCTGACACGATGAGTTACCGGATGGGTGTGGGATAAAAGCATGCTACCTCTGCAGAGGGTTAAAAACTATTCGAATAGCCGAGTCCTCGGATATGGACAGTTGGGAGGCTCTACTCTGACCTATGTGCAAGTTTTGAAAAGAGTTGAGTTTTAAAAAGGGAAAAATGAAATGATGAATATTGTACCTATACCTATGGATCGGTATGAGGTTGTTGATGGGAAGGGAACCATGGTGATCTATGGTCGGAAAAAGGAGGAGTTTTGGAGAAATGGATAAAATGGAGATTTCTTTAAAGGATAGTTATAAAACTCTTCTTACCTTTTTCAATAAAGATATAGAGATGTTTTAAACAAATAAAAGTTGGAAATTAAAATAAAACTAGTGCATACTCATGTTGGGGTAGTTTGCGAGTACATTCAAATGTACTCATATTGGTTTCGTCCCTGGCTATTGTCCTAGCCAGACTACGAGGAGGAGCACTACGCCGAGCAGGGTAGGAGTATGGCGACTTCTACGCAAACTAAGGATCTCCACAAGTCAGCTGCCTGTCGGGTTGTCATCGTTAGAATATGATGCCTACTACGCCGTAGCTTCCGCTGATATTTTGGTTTGGCCCATGAAGGCACCTATGTAAGAACTTGGTCTAAATGACCATTTATGTAAGACTTTTAATTCGGTATTGTAATGGATGTAAACTTTGGTATCCAATTCGGATTATGTGCAACGACAGACTGATCACGGGATCGTTGTGTTAAGCATAATCGGGTATTTCGGACAGCTAGTCCGGGGTCCCCACAAGACATCGGCGAGGATCTTGTCGATAGACGATTGCACTCTGTCCGTCTTTGCCGCCGCCGCGAGGGCCGCCTTTGCCTTATTGTTCCCGACAGGTCGCCCTCTGATTTTTCCGGATTGACGTTCAGGTTGGCGCGGCCGTTCTTGTTGAGAGCCTCCCGGCGCCCTTGCGGCCGACTTCCCCTTCGCCAGTGCGCGCGACAGCGCCATGGGAGCGAGGCGGGAGAGGGTTTTGCTGGGCGGGCACGACGGGAGAAATGAAATTTTGGGAGGGAAAATTGGGGGGAAACCGAGGTTTTGTTGGGTCTGCTGTGCCAATGACAGACGTGGCCCGTGCGTTGAAGGCCGACGTGGCTACGCACGCAGTTTCGTCCGGCGCAGCCCATCGACTCCCCAAGCAGAGGGCGCGGGCTAGGCGTGCCGGGCCAAAAAATGGGTCGTGTCAGAGCAAAAACGCATTTGGACGCCGCGAGTGGGAGCCGATTTCTGTCCGGCACGCCCCAAAGGTCTTTGTGCGGCAGTTTGGACGGCCCGAGTGGAGATGCTCTTATTTTCGCCACTTCCGGCCATGGCACCAAGCCAACCATCAAACCATGTTGCTCCACATGGCGCACGGCTTTGTGGGACTGATTTTTTCTCCCGAGCTGAAGCAATCCCCAGGTCCCGGATCATGGATTCCACAAAGGCACGAGTAGAGAGATGGCTTTGGAAGATTCTCTCATGAATGGCTTTGCGAATGGAAGATTCCACAAAGGCATTAGGGTTTGTTAAAAAAAACAAAGGCATTAGGGACTAACTGAGTAACTTTTTTTTTTGAGAAAACTAACTGAGTAACTGAGGCAGGTCGAATGGAGGATGGGCTCGGGCCTGAGGGCCTCTTCGAACACTAGTTGATGGGCTCATTATCCCGTTTGTCCTGCACGAACCGAACAGATAATCACCAAATCTAGCGCCTTCTAGCACCGCCGGGGCTTAGTCAAAAAAAAAAAAAAAAAATAGCACCGCCGGGCCGGAGACAATTCCAAACTCCGGAAGAGAACTCCCCCTTGTCACGCCGCGCCGCTGCAGTACTCGAGTCCCCATGGCCTCCGCCGCCGCCGCCGCCTCCAACCCCTTCCCGTTCCCGACCCGCCGCCCACCGGACGACACCCTCTTCTACGCCGTCTACCCGCTCCCCCTCCCCACCGGCCTCCCACCTCCCGCTCTCCTCGCCTCGCTCCAGTCCCTCCACCTCTCCCTCCTCTCCCACCTAGCCCCCTTCCTCTCCTCCCACCTCTTCCACCGCGACCCCTTCTCCCTCTCTCCCCCCGCCGACCCGGCCTCCCCCTGCGCGCTCTGCGCCTCGCCCCCCGTCCCCCACCTCCACGGGACGCTCCGCTTCGGCGACTCGCTTCCCGACGAGTGGCTCGCCGTCTCCCTCCTCTTCGCCCTCACCAGCGCCTTCCCTCAGATCGTCGCGCGCGCGTGGGACTCCGACGGAGACTTCCTCCTCATCGAGGCCGCCTTCGCGCTGCCCCGGTGGCTCGACCCCGACACCGCCCCCAACCGCGTCTTCATCTTCCGCGGCGAGCTCCACATCCTGCCGCCCTCCCTCTTCCCCGAGACGCCCTCCCTCGAGGCCGCCCTCCATGCCGTCTACGACGACTCCGTCGACACCCGCGCTTCTGACGCTGTCCAGGCCGCCATACAGCGCCGCATCGCCGGGATGCCGGAGAGGGCGGCGGAGAACCTCCACACGGCGCGCGTCACGGTGCCGGCGCCCGTGGCGAAGGTGCTCAAGGAGGAGCCCTGCCTGGTCGCGCGCGCGGTCGAGGGGTTCTATGACCGCGACATAGACACTATGAAGCACGCGGCGAGGATGGACAAGTTCCTCAAGGGTCCTGCCGAGGAAGGCGTTGAGATGGTGAGGACGTCCGTGCGGATGACACGGGCGATGTATGCCCAGCTCATGCAGCAGAGTTTCCAGGCACCCAGGGGCTACCCCATGCCGAAGAGGGAGGAGGGTCCGGACAAGTGGACGGAGGCAGAGCTGGGGATGAAGATTGCCTGTGGGTTCGAGATGATGTACCAGGAGAGGCGGCACGACGTGGAGGAAGGAAAGGGGAGCGCATGGGAGGTTTACCGGAAGAGCTTGGAGGCGACGGGGTGCTTTCAGGGGTTGCTTCCTGGTTCGAAGGAGTATAAGAGGGTCATGGAGGATGCTATGCAGTATTACAAGAGCTCGAGTTTGTTCTCACGAACAAGGTAATTTTTGTAGCTCATAGTTGCGGATTTAGCTACTTTCAAGCATGTCAGTATGTTACCATCCATTCCTTTAGTTTCAACCCTTAAAAGGCATGTCAATTTTTGATTGTTATCTATCTCTGTCTATTCTGGAAATAATAGTGTTGAGATATAACATTTTTTTAGCAACCAGCATGAGCGCAGCCTTTTCATTAAGAACAGTATAAGTAATGTTTACAGTGGGGGGCCATGTTTAATAAGGAGAATCATCCCGAAAAAGTCAGAATATTCTGCAAGGGAAAGTACAGTAGTGAATGAAATCCAGCACAATTCTTGCGGCTACCTCATCTACAAGGCCATGACCTCAATTGCCATGTATAATGTGAATTCTGGTAGTGTTCTGACACTTCTACGGTATTTCGCAGGGAGATACTAAGTGCACCTGTGCATCGAATCGACGAAATCCTTGCGATGCCATACTCAGCTGAAGAGTTTCAAGGCATTAACCTTCCTCCGAGTGATGATGATTCTTGGCTGTGTAATGGGGAGGATGAGTTGAATGCAGAACTTCATGAAAGGCAGAAGGAAATAGAAGAGTATGAGGCTTTAAAGAAGCATACAAAAAGTCAGAAACAAAATGTTCCTAGTAGTTCTAGCTCCCAGCCAAGCGAGTTTAATCTTGGAGAAATTACGGAGTCCATGCAAGAATTTGTCCGCAAAATGTCAAGCTTCGAGGGAGCTGAAGTTCCCGCAAACAGGTTCTCTTCTAGAGTCATTTGTGATCTCTATCCATGCTTGGCTACTTTCTTTATCACATCTTCCTTTCGAAAGCACTCAGTTATATTTTTGGATGTAACAGTTAGTTTTTCTTTCCAGTCAAAAGCATCTTCGTTTTGTGTATAGCAAACATCTTACTGCAATTAGTAAAGATCCCCAAGCTAACTGTTCCTTAAGCGAATCACATTAATCACAAACGGTTGATTAGTTCTTAGTTGGTCATATTAGACAGTAAATTGCATAGAATCTCCAAAATTGGGGCTACGGTTGCTCATAACCGACATGCCGACATGCCGTTAACATTTTAGGGGAAACTACTACTATTTGGGAAGGTCTTGGCACATAACCCAAATAGACTTTAAATATGGATTAGCGATTATGAAAAACTTAAAACTGAATTTTGATTAAACAGTTGATCAGTTTGGGCTTAACTGTTAACAGCGAGGACATCATTGGTGATTTTGTGCAATTTACTCATTTTTATACAATTTGTGTTATCTTGTTCAAATACGTACCTTTGTATGTACAGTAGGCATCGTAGTACATTATTTTCTTTTTGTACCTACTTTTGACCCTGAAGTTCAATTTTTGAACCACCGTCAGAAAAGTAGAAGCATGAGATGAAATCTACTCCCTCCATTCCACAATATAAGATGTTCTAACTAGATCACATGTTGGCTAGGTGCAAACTCAAATTAGTGTACATACACATTAAAACATGTCCACATACATCTAGATCCATGTGAATGTGGACAAAAACTAAAACATCTTATATTTAGGAACGGAGGGAGTATTTGTGTAAGCATCTGTAGGTGTAGATTCTTTCATCAAACATGAATCAAAATGCGCCATTTTGGCATCTTAAGTCCCTTTATCTTAGTACCGAAATGCTTTAAACGGGAAATAACTAATGTAGAATTCATCTGATATAGAACACTCATATCGATAAAATGGTTTGAACTATTTACTAGAAAAAGGGGCACCCTGCCTTTTTTATCCAATGCTGAATGGACGACCTATCTATAAAAAAAGAGATTTTTTTTGGTTTGAAGAAAAAAAAGAATTCTATCCATAAAGGAGCCGAATGAAATCAAAATTTCATGTTCGGTTTTGACCTAGAAGCATACACAAACACACAAGTTTAGGTGACATTTGGGGCTGAATCACCCATTTCTGAAGAGAAGAGCTGCCAAACACAACCATGTAATAAAGGGATTGGGAAGATACCAACTTGAAATGATACAATGGGAAGCTGGATTCCCTACATTAGGTATTAATAACATCTCGTTATATTATAAACTTGGCTACACTAATCCATGGATTCAGTAAGTATTTTTTCCGATGAAGCAAAACACGCTGCCAGCCTAAGTTGATGCGATGAGACAAACTCAGTGACAACAGACAACTACATCACTCTTTTCTTCACCTGGAGGAAACAAAATTGTTAATCTGTTAGTAACCTGATACATGGAGAAATTAAAATCGTTAATCTACTAGTAACCTGGTAGCACAATCTAACCTGTTAGTAACCTATGCAAGACATATGAACAAGATGTGTATACAAACTAGTGATCAACTCAACATAAGTAACTCTATATCAGACATCATAATTTTGGCTGAATCCGCTAGTAATACCAGCCACAAAATAAATACATGGAGCCTTTTGACACTGCCTAGGATGTGGAACTGAAGTAATATATATACCGTTGGAGAATATTGGACACTGTCGCCTCCTGAGCTTGCCTACCTAGCAAAGGGACAATTCGTAGTTGTAGTTGTTAGCGAACACTTAAACTTTGAAAACAAGGTATTCGAGCATGTACAAACATAACCAGATAAGGATGAGAAATTACCTAGTGTATAGAATCTTGAAAGGATAATACCGAGTCTAGGCAAAATGGTCATAAATTTGATTAACCTTCCTGGATTACATCAACTTCACCTGAACAATGAAAACACTGCGTACCGTAGAGATTGATAACAACAACAACAAAGCCTTTTTTTCCCAAACAAGTTGGGGTAGGCGTACCGTAGAGATTGATATATATATAAAAGTAGAACATCAGTATCGTCACCATACCCCAGAAACTCTCCGACAACTACCTCATTCTGAGAAGGGAGCCCGGTAATGCTATGCATTTCAATGGTCTTCCAAAGCACCCATGTGGCAACACCATCACCATTTACGTTCCTCTTCCTCTGCCACGTTTGAAAACAAGTATAAGAAAATATGGCGAGGCCAACAGAACCAGTCTCAGCCCGGATGATCTGAGACTGGAGGGTATCAATTGTTAAACAATGACTCTGGATCACATTTAGGTTGTGCTCATCCAAATCAAACTCAAGTATGACATCACTAACGGACAATGAGTAAAGACAATTACCAACAAGGACTGTCGGGTTATTTGGATTCACAATTGGAGCCTGTGTAGAAATGAAATTGCCCCATATGCCACACCGGAAGAGTAGACATGGGTGATTGCACCCTACCGTGCACTGATACCAAGGCCATCACGTTGAAAGGGCTCGAGTGGCAGCCGCCCTGCACGTGGCCTTGATCGCCAGCAGCGTAGAGCACCGAACCATTGAAGCGGCCTATCTCGAAATCCAGCAGAATGGCCACACGACGCTGTTGGCCGGTGATGGGGTCACACACAACGACCTTTGTCTGCGTCGTGTTTCTTAACGAGGACGAGACCGTGGCGACAATCGAGCAGATCGTAGCTGTGGAGGCTGCAGCGTGCAAGGTTGAAGCGGTGAGTAGGTATGCGGTTGGGAGGGTCAAGCATGGGGGTGAATACGATCCCCTCAGTGGCTGCGCTTGAAGACGCCGAGGAGGGGCGGCTTCTGATGGTGTGCGCTGAACTGGCGCTCGAACTTGCGTTCATTGACGAGGTCCCGCCAGCGTGTTCAGACGGCTGTGACGCGCGGGAGGGAGGATGGCTGCGGCGGTAGACGGACGAGGATCTCCCGGAGCATGTCGGACGGTAAGGAGGCAGACGCCGCCACGAGTGAGGTGCTAGTGCAGCGGCGATGCCTGCGGCGAGGAGCCACTCGTGGCGGCGTCGGCCTCCCTGCCGTTCGACATGCTCCGGGATATCCTCGTCCGTCTACCGCCGCAACCATCCTCCGTCCGCGCGCCGCCGCTGTCTGCACGCGCTGGCGGGATCTCGTCAAAACCGCAAGTTCGAGCGACAACTCAGCGCACACCATCGAAAGCGCAACCACGAGGGGATCGTATTCACCCCCATGCTTGACCCTCCCATCCGCATACCTACTCACCGCTTCAACCTTGGATGATGCAGCCGCCATAGCTACGATCTGCTTGATTGCCGCCACGGTCTCGTCCTCGCTACGAACGCGACGCAGATAGAGGTCGTTGTGTTCGACCCCATCACCGGCCAACAGCGCCCTATGGCCATTCCGCTGGATTTTGAGATAGGCAGTTTCAATGGTTCGGTGCTCTGCCTTGCTGGCGATCAAGGCCACGTGCACGGGGCTGCCACTCGAGCCCTTTTAACGTGGTGGCCTTGGTATCAATGCACGGTAGGGCAATCGCCCATGTCTACTCTTTCGAGAGTGGCATATGGGGCAATTTCATTTCCACTCAGGCTCCACTTGTGAATCCAAATAACCCGGCAATCCTTGTTGGTAATTGTCTTTAGTGGTTGTCCGTTAGTGATTCCATAGTTGAGTTTGATTTGGATGAGCACAACCTAATAAGAAGACCATGACCTGAAATTATCAAAAAGAACATTGGTATTTCAAAGCCATCATAGATAGGTCATCCACGCCATCTTAAATTCAAATTAGCGGCTTGCATAGGAAATAAGGACCATAATAGGTCAACGGGAAAGAATGTGGATTTAGTGCCTAGTTCAATGAAATAGATTCAAATGATGCTCATCTTCCTCCTTGAAGTCATGATAAAATGTATTAATCCATACACATGGGTAATCAACTTACTCATGCGGGCACAATAAAAAAGACAGGTAGAGAAGATAATGCTCAAATCAAACAAACCTCAGCGGGTGTCACGGGCTGCAGAAACAGTGGAAATCGAGAATAAAGCAGCTAGGTAAGCAACCTCCTCCTTCTGAGATCCGGCACCAGCAAGCTCATCCACGCTGTATTTCTCATGGAAGTAACAACGAAAGGAGACAGTAGGCAAAAGGGGGCCGAAGAAAACTGAGAGTTAGTGCCAAGACATTGTTCATTAGCAGGTAAAAAAATCCTTTGCAATGATATACAAACCCTTAATTTTATATGTGGCCGGATGATACAAACTGCAGGCATAGATATGTGTTTCTTTTCATCAGCTTTCTAGCTAGCAGGAAAATCTCCATAACCAGAAACAACGTTCAAAGTTGTCTCTTGGTGGAGTATTACACACATATATACAAGCTTTTGAGAAAAGCCTTGAACATGATTTAAAAGTCTGTACAGAAATAAACACAAGACACAACCTAGTAAAACTGACAATAGCATATAGAAAAGAGCATCAATATGGGAATACAGTCCAAATGGAAAAAGGAGACCATAATTACAACAGAGTAAGAAATTAAATTACCTTAATTTTGTCAATGCATATCATGATTTATTTGGCCAATACAATAGTGAGAAGCGTGCATATTAACAGCAGAAAAATCTGTTATAGACATAAGCGGAAAAGAAAAGATCTCAAAGGACGAGTCTGGGTTTTGCTCTTGGCCATGTGATCTTTGCAAGCAGTAATTGTGGCCTGCATATTACCAACTATTGTTCTGTTCTGCACTGCAGTTAATTAGCCAACCATGCCTAGTCGGAATATCTTTCCTGACTACCATTGCATTGATTCTATTACTGCTAGAATTTTTCCTATAGCACTGCAATTTTTGCTCATAACTCAGTTGTGTTTTGCTAGACACATAATACCTGAAAATGAATTCATGTCTCATAACTCAATAGTTTCAGCTAGGCACATAATACATGAAAATGAACTCATATCTCATAACTCAATAGTTTCAGCTAGACACATAATACATGAAAATGAATTCACTTTATGTAAAGAAACAAATAACTCTTACCAGCCCATGAGTGGAGGAAGATTCAGGTACGCTGTCGCTAGCGAACAAGAATCCTCTGTCACGGTTGATGCGGGAGGCCGTGCTGCGCTGCATACTGAGTGCGCACGTGATGTTTCAGTGCAATGCGTACAGCGTCTGGAATCATTGACCATAAAGTAAAGATCAAATGTGAAGTGCAAACTGGTAGAGCCTTAGATAGGTGGCTTTCTAAATCAAGTAACCCCAACACTGCAGTGTAACCTTGTAATATGTTTTTGTTTGTGCTGGATACATGTCCTGGTTCATTTTTTAGATGTTATATCAACCCTCACATTGGAGAAATGAGCATTGGTTGCTGCCTTGACAGACCAGTTCCAAGATTTACACCTTTTCCCCAATAGATGCAGTAGCTCCATTTCACAGTTTGCAACATATAGATTGATTCTCAGTCCCTTGAGCATACATGACAATGTGATTAAAGATCATTTCTCTCGCCGGAAACATATGTGATTTATATCTCTAGCACATCATATATCAAATAGATTGCTAGGACTTGTGATGTGTAACAATCTGTGGGGAATTAGAACTCTTCGCTGTAGCCATTTTATTATGCACCTATTCAACTGGATGGTTATTTGGTATTGATCTACCTATTTTGTTAATGTAGGGAAGACATGGAATCTGTGGACCTTGATGTCAACCAGTTCTTCAAGGCCATGGAGTCGGTGTTAGGAAAGGCTTCACAAGAGAAAGCCGGCAATGATATTGAAACTGATAGAAAGTCCTCCTCGTCCGACATTGACTTTGGTATACTACCTTCTAGTTCTCATCCCTTAATAAGTATCTGTAGTGTTGTTTTGTATCCTTGCCTTCATTCTCATAGATAAATAATACTCCCTCCGATCGGAAATGATTGGCACATATTTGTCTAAAAACTGATGTATCCAGACGTATTTTAGACAAATTTGTGTCAACCATTTTCGATCGGAGGGAGTATATATTTATTTCATTCACTTTCTAGACTATTCTCCTCTCTTTATTGCATTAGTGTCACTTTGATGTCTGAATTCGGGTTTGGTGTGAACTGGGCGTTGCTAATTAAAACTGCTCTTGGTGGTGCAGATGATTCTGATTACGAGAATGATTCTGCTGAAGAAGCTGGTAACAAGGATATGGATGATTCTTTCATGGAATCATATTCTGATGCTTTGAATGAAGAGCTAAGTAAGACAAGTATCAAAGAAACCTTTTCTCGAGCGCAGCATCACACCAACAATGAGGTAGGCTTTTTTTTGTTGATAAATCGGTGTTCTATAATCTATTTGACGAGTCAGCACTATTTTGACGCTTCTGTCATGTTCAAAAAAGAACCTGTATGCCCGTCATCTGGACTGCTGTTGGATTCAGCTCGCAAGCTAGCCGTGACCACACCCCTCTCTGCGCGTAGCTCGCAGATGCCTGGGTGACCCTTGCAGCCTAGCTCCTAAGCTCACTAGATAGCCGCTGTGGCTGGCACTGCTCAGCTCCCTGTTTCTGCGGGATTGGGGAATGTATACAGGGTACTGGGTAAGAGCATCTCCACCAGCACCCTCCAAATGATGTCCGGCACCCCCAATTGAGGCCCAATTGGGGGTGCCGGACATGTGTCCGCCCGAATGGAGGGTGCAGCCGCCGCCGCGTCGCTTCGGGGTGGCGTTCGCACCTCTTCGCAGCAATATAACCATCCTCGCCGGATGCTCACATTCTCTTCGCGAACCACCGCCCACAACTCGCTCGCCATGTTGTTGCCTGAGAAGGAGGCCATGGTGGCCGATCAGGAGCAGGAGAAGGAGGCCGTGGTGGCCGTCGATCAGGAGCAGGAGGCCGTGGTGGCCGCCGATCAGGCGCAACAGCAGGAGGCCGTCGTTGTCGCCGATCAGGAGCAGGATGCCGAGGCCGATCAGGAGCAGGACGGCGAGCCCGCAACTACATCACTGGCACGCCCTGCTTTCTCACCGTGGGATCCTTAGTCCCCGTGGCCGTCCCGTGTGGCCGGTGCACATGCAGCACCGGCCGTCCCCCAGGCAGCAGCACCAGAGTGGCAGCCGGGTACTCCAGACGCGGCGCTGGCGGACGACGGGCCTGGAACACCGCCACCCAAGGCTGACTCCGATGACGGCGAGTAGTGTTCTTAGTTTCTAGTTATAATCGTATGTAATAATTGGATGCATGCATTAATAGAAGTCTCCAATAGTTGCGGCTACCAAATTGTTCAACCGCGCCGGATAACAAGTATCAAATCCCGGCCATGACATAGTTTCGACCGCGCCGGAGCACAAGTCTCCAATGCCGGCCATCAAAATAGGTTCGACCGCGCCGGAGAACTAGTCTCCAATGCCGGCCATCAAAAGGGCCCCCCCGGCGCAATGGTGCATGCCGATCACGCGTCGGCTTCCTCGTCCTCCTCGCCATCCTCTTCGGATTCCTCGATCGCAGCCGCATCGGCCGCCGCCTTCTCAGCCTGAATGCGCCTCCGTTCGGCCACGAAGTAGGCCTTCTGGTTGGGGCTCATGTCGCTCGTGTTGGTGGCCATGAACAGACGCTCCTCCTTCGCATGGGCCTTGAGCTTGGTCTTTTGCATCTCGAAGAAGGTGTCCCACTTTTTTTCGGCCGCGGCGAAAAGCTTCTTCTTCTGGGCACTCGACGCGGCCACCTCGTTGACGTAGAGCTGCACCGACTCTGTAGTCCTATGTATGCGTAGCCAATACGCATCCCTCTTTTGGTTTGCGTCGGTTGAGCCGTTCATGCTCACGGCCATCCACGACTCGCACAACAACACGTCCTCCTTGTCGCTCCAAGTCGGGCCTCTGTAACCTGCCTTCCTGTCCATCTCGCCGGTGTCGCCATCCTGCACGTCGTCCTCCTCTTCCTCTTCGCCTTGGTCGCCCGCCCCTTCGTCGCCCTTGCCGAACTGATCGGCGTCAGCGCCTCCATAGCCACCACCGGCGATCAGTGCAGCCATCGCATCGGCGCCAGCATCCTACGCCACAAAACGCGACACGGATTGCAATAAGTGTACACAACAACAATTTGCATCCGGCCTCTGGCAATAAGTGCACCCAACAACAATTTGCATCCGGCCGTCGGCAATAAGTGCGCACAACACAATCCGCCGGGCAACACAATAAATGAGCGGATCAGCAAGATAAATATCACGCACCCGGCCGAGTGGGTCGGCCGCGTTGCTGCCTTCATGCCCGAAGAGGTGGCCACGGGAAGCAGTCGCGTCGCCGCTTGTGGATGCCGTCCGCCGCAACGCCGGCGAGTTGGCGAACAACGGCGCCTCGTTCAGATCGATGGACGACTCATCGGGGGAGATGGAATGCTGCGACTGCTGCTGGTAGCCGTGGCCGTCCTCGAAGAAGGCCGGGGCTGACGGCGACCCGCAAAAGACGCAAGCGCTGGCTGGGCTAGAGCTACTTTGGCTCATGGCGATCAACATCTCGGCGGTATCTTTTGGCGAGGGCTCATTTGCCGCCTTGTCCTTCGCCTTAATTTGCCTGATTTGACGAAGGTGGGAAGCGGCTGTGTGCAGCTCGGTCTGGCTCAGCGCCGCCTTGGCCACCGGCACCGAAAGCTCCTGCGGCTCCCGCTACATCGCCTTCTTCGGCTGCGACGACGCCGGCGGCTTGCGAACCCCCTTGGGTTTCGAGAGGCCGACGGCCTTTGGCGGCATGGTAGCGGAAGACGAGGAGGTCGCGGCGGTGGCGCAAGGGTTCTGGAAATGAAGGGAAGACCCAGAATTTTGGCGCCGGGGGCGGCAATGTAGAGGAAGGGGAATTGGGCGTGCCGGCGCTGTGTGTATGACGGGCGGGCCACCCCTGTCGGAGGCCGCCCCATGTCCGGCACCCCCGAGAGGGCCTCCAAACTTGGGGGCCCTTTCGGGGGTGCCGGACACGATTTTGCTCGGGCTGATCCTTTGAGGGTGTCGTTGGTGGCGTGTTTTGGCGTCCGGACCCCAATGGGCCTTTAGGGGGTCATTTGGAGGGTGCCGGTGGAGATGTTCTAAGGCTCGCTGGCTTGCTGTTGGGGCCAAGGAAGATGACTTGCATGAACAGCGGACAGATACATCACAAGGGGGTCGAATTGTGGGCTCGAATCATTTTTGATTGATCTGGAGAGGCAAGTCTATGTGATGTGCCAGGGAGGAGAAACAGCTGACAGCTGGTATCGCTGACTAGGACATAACGAGTCAAATGGGTAGGTGAAGTAGCACAAAGTTGTGGAGGAACAACTCCACTTTGCTGCTACAATATGGAGAGCACAAAGGTTGAAGTAAAACTATTTCACAACATGCTGCGCTAGATATCGCTCTAGGGGCAAGAGACTTGCTAAGAGTTTAGTCCAAAATTCTGTACACGTAAGATCTAATCCAAGATCTAAAAGTCTATTTATTGATAGGTTAGTGGGTACATAGTCTGCGTTACAAAACTAGAGGTGAGGACCTCTATTTATAGGCTTAATGAGCCTTCACAACTTAGCTCTATTCATAGCTAGAAGACTCTAGAAAACGGTACTCCTACTTAAATATAAGAATACAGATAGTCCAGGGTTGTAATCCGGACTCGAGGATAAGTTCAGGGAGTTAATGTGGGCTTCTCTTGTTTTCTGCATGCGTCGTTTTTCCAGTTAATCGCAAATACAGGATTACTCAAGGATAAATCATTAAATAAATGTACATAATCTCATGTCTTTTGTTTGAGTTATTTTTGAATTGCTACCTTTTCAATTCGGTTTTCCAGTTGCACGATTAATTGGTTTTTATTTTAGTTCAGTTGTGTGTCCAGCTTACTCGTCTGTCTTGGCCATGTATTTGCTAATTAAGCAGAAATTCTATATTTGCACTTTTCTCGTATTGAATCCTCAGTTAATAGCTCTTTGATGCCGGTGTGGTTTTTTTGCTAGAGATGTTTTTTATTTGACTAATCCTGTAATTCTAAGCGGCGTTGTATTATTATTTGCCTTCCAGGGTCCCTCAAATGCTGCCGATAGTGATGAGGAGATGGCTCCAGTCGATGTGGACTTAAACCTTGTGGAGAACTTTCTTAACTCGTACTCGTCTCAACAAGGCCTTCCTGGCCCAGCCTCGAATCTACTTGGACTTATGGGTGTAAAGGTACCTCCTCCGGATGGTAAAAGATCGTGATTTTGTGATTTCAGTGTACACTTGAAATTTCAGTGAACATAGGCTTCTCAAGCTGTTGTGATTTTGTGATTTCAGTGTACACTTGAAATTTCAGTGAACGTAGGTCCAGCTAAGTAGCTAACTCAGGCTCAATACGGCGGTCCGCGGGAGCACTTGAGGCCACGTGTCGTGGCAGGAAAAATCACGCGCGGAGCCAAAAAAAAAAAGCGGAGAAAAATCATTAACATATAGGGTTATTTTTGTATTTTGGAGAGCAACTGCCATGGAATCTGATATTTTTTTAGGGAACACTATGGAATCTGATCTCTTAGGTGTAGGTGAGCCGTTACTTCTGATGGCACGGGCGAGTGATGCATGCGGACCCCAATCATCTTTCCATCTGTTCTCCTGGAATCCGGATGCAGCGGACTCCATCGTCCATCGCAAGAAGAAACCTGCACCTGTTCGCTTCCCCGTCGTTTTCCTCCCGGCTCCACGGAGCCACGTTTCGGCATCCCCCGGAGAAAATTCGGAGATATTTCCTCTCATGGGATCGCACGGATGAAATCAGAATCTAAGCGAAGCTCGCGTGGAGGCTTCGCGTATGAGAAATTCTCCCGGCAACAGAGACAGTAAGTACGAAAAACAAATTATATCCACATCCGTGGCTACGAAAAACAGGCTCCGGCTGTGGTACCTTTCGAGAAGGACAAACGCACGATGAAATGTCGATCATGGGGTCTTGATGTAAAGCATCTCCAGCCGTCCCAGCGCTTCAGAGACTAAAATGGCTCTTTTTTAGCACCGACGCTAAAAAAATCCTCTAGAAAGCTCAAACATCATCGTTTTGGACCATTTTTTTCAGCCGGCGCGCCCAACCCGAACCCAGACCGTTGGGGGCAGGGGCGGAGCTATGCCCAGGTCAGGGGGCCGCCGCCCCACCAGCCCACAAAAAGTTTGGAAAAAATATGTGCATTTTGGCCTATTTTCGTCAAAAAACAGTGATATTTGATGCATTTGCCCCCCCCCCCCCCCCCCCACCACCAATTCTGGCCCAGTATAGCTCTGAAGCCCATTTGCCCCCCCATGAGTTCGGCCCAAGCTCCGCCACTGGTTGGGGGCAGCTAGGGGCGCCGGCTTAGACGGGAAAGGCGCGAAACTGGCCGGGCCCGTCCTGTCAGCCTCTAGGCGAAACAGAGGGCGAAAGAAATGGAAAAACCGTCGTCTTCATCTCCTCGGCGGTCAAAGGCCTGCCGCGCCGGTCAGGCGGGTAGCTGACGCGTCCAATCGATTGGCGCGACGCAGTAATGGCGCGCCACCGCCCCGTCGTCTGGCCTTCCCCGCCGCTATAAAAACCCACCATCTCACCGTGCAGATCACACCGTCTCTCTCACCCACGCCGAGATCCATGGCAGAGTGCTTCCCCGACGATGGTGCGGCGGCCAACGGCTTCGGCCGCCGCTTCCTCCACGACTGGGAGGCGCGGATGATGTACGAGGCGGGCTACCCTGCGCCGCCCGACATGCGCGTCCCCGGCGACTGGCGATGAGCGCGGGTGGTGTTCCGGTGCCTCCGCCACCGGAAGGCGCCGACCGTGTCGCCGAGATCCAACTGGTTCTCGGCGGCCTCACCGACGAGCAGCAAAAGGACCCGACGACCCCGAGGAGTTTCCTAGGCAGAAGCTCGCCGAGCAGATGTTGATGAACGACATCCTGCCGGCCGACGCGGACTTCGCGTGCGCTGGTCCAGGCGTATGCATGAGCAGGAGGAGGACGAGCGCCAGCGCCGGCTGTTGGCGCGCGCCGCTCGCCTTCAGGCGTGCTTCGAGCAGGCGGCGCACTCCGGCGTCATCATCCTCGAAGACAGCGAGGAAGACTACGAGCCAGTGCCGCCCGGGCCGAGCAGTTGGCACGACGACGACAACGACGGCGTAGGGCCCTCCCGTGCCCCGGACGCGCCGCCCAGTGACTCTGACGATGACGGCGACGACTACACGCAGCTCTACAGCCAGCTGGGCATGTAGAGCGGCGTGTTTAGTTTATTTAATGTTTTTATTTAAGTCTTTACTACGTAATCGGCCATAACTATACGAATTTCGCCTATATGTGAATGAAATTCGTCTAAATTAGCTAAGTTTCGCCCAAATTTTAATTTTTTTAAATGTTGGGTTCGCCTCTTGGGTATCACGGCTAGGAAAACGCGACGCCCACGACGTAAGTTAGCGCCAATGCCCCCAGGCAGTCTAATTTAGCGCCGGAAATCGGCCTGGGGGCCGAACGACTAGAGATGCCCAAACTCTCTCGTTCTCCTTTGCCGTGAGAGTTACTTTTAGCGTGCTCACTGCTTCGTCGAATACCCCCAAGCGCCGATGTTTCAGTTATTTTTTCTGCTAGAGATTTCTGTTCCCCAGTTTGAGTGCTTTGTGTGTTTTAATTTTTTTAAAGCATATTCCAAGTTTCAGAAAAATGTGACAAAAATCCTAAATATTCTCAATGATGTATTCTAAAAACGTGCAAATATTTAATTTTAAAGAATTTATATTTTAAGCTATACAAAAAGGAAAATGTACAGATCTAATATAGTATTTCAAATCTCTATTTTTTTTAAAGATTTTGTCATTTTTTGCGTAGCCCATAATGTAAAGAATTTAGGGTTGTGATTTTGCAATACATCTAGAAATATTCTCAATTTTTTTAAAACTTCTAAATATTTTTTGATTATTTTTAAACGAAGGGAGCACTCGAGCTCAGGAGCACAAATGACTTTCCGCATTTTTCCCACAACATAACCAAAGATCATACTCCCTCCGTCACTGTTTGGGGCGCGCACGTAGCTTAAGCACAAAATTTGACCATTAATTTAGTCAACAAAATTTTAAAAATTCTTTTCAATATAATCCAATTGTGTAATTTTTGTGACATATAATTTATACTGTGTTGACCAAATTTAGTGGTTAATGTTTTTCCAAAACAGAGTGCTGCCCTGTAAACCGTGACGGAGGGAGTATGAGAGATTACAAAGAGAAAGTTCAAAGGTGATGTCACGCAAATGTTTTGAATCTCTTAAATCCTACTATCTCCATTTCGCATAAATTTTATAAAATTAAAACCATGTAATGTTTGACAACACTTTTTAAAAAATATCAACCTCAACAATTTCAACCAATCAGAGTGAATTCTAGTTTTTTTACCCCAATGTTTGCATTTCCCATTTAGTGAAAATAGAAATACTCCGTATAAAAAAGGTTGAACATGGTTTTACCCCGTTTCAGTAATCTATATGTGTCATTATAATAGACCGGGTTGTTAGGACGATGTGGTGTGACAAAATAGTTAAAGATCGAAGGGCGCCGTAAAAAATCATGTCCAATCTTCTCTTAACCATCTAAAACAGAAATGCCTGAATACACCAAGGGGTGCGCATACGGTCTGAATCTCTAATTGCGGGACGGCTCTGATGTGGGGAGCGATCGCCACCAGGTTCTCCTCCGCATTTTGCAAGGACCCACGCCCATTTCACCTCAACTCCGGAAGTTTTGGGTTCAGTGATCCAAAGCAATAATTACCGGCCCCACCCTCCAGGAAACTTAAATTTCCAAGAATAACTTCCACCAACCTTGACCTTCCTATACGCCCCTCGCGTTTATAAACCAACCAAACCATTCTTGCTCCTCCGCCTTCCCACACGAAATTAGCAGAAATCACCACCACGAGACACACACGAGACTGATTGGACATGTCCGCCTCACGCGCCCTCCTCTCGAACCCGCAAGCGGGCGCGAGCCCGACCATGGCGAGGGCGCGGGCCCGCCTTGCCGCGCCATCGACCCCGTTCGCGCGCCTCCGCATTCGGTCCGCGATCCTGTCGTCGCCGGCGGCCGCGGCGCCGGTGGCCACTTCGGAGCCGACGCGCCGGATCTCGCGTTCGGGGTCGGACTCGTCGCTGCGGCCCAAGCCTGCGGTGCTGGTGGCGGAGAAGCTGGGCGAGGCCGGGCTGGACGTGCTACGGCAGTTCGCCGACGTGGAGTGCGCGTACGGTATGTCCCCCACCGAGATCCTAGCCAAGGTGGCGCAGTTCGACGCGCTCATCGTGCGGAGCGGCACCAAGGTGACGAGGGAGGTGCTGGAGGCGGGGCGCGGGCGGCTGCGCGTGGTGGGCCGGGCCGGCGTCGGGATCGACAACGTCGACCTGCAGGCGGCCACCGAGGCGGGCTGCCTCGTCGTGAACGCGCCGACGGCTAACACTGTCGCCGCCGCGGAGCACGCCATCGCGCTGCTCGCATCCATGGCGCGCAATGTCTCTCAGGCGGACGCGGCGCTCAAGGCCGGTAAGTGACTGGTTCTGCTTTCGACCCGAGTACCCGACGGGCTCATTTGTTGCTCGTTCAGGTTTGCAGCCTCGTTCATTTCGTGATGGCGGTCAGTTACCTCCGGACTGACTTTCTTACGAGTACCTTTTAATAGCAGCCAAAAAAGTTGATTCATCGCCGTTAGTTCAGATTTTAGCAGATATATTGACGTTGACGTCCGATTCTGAAGGTTGGAACAAGTTAATACTATACTCGCTTAGTTTCTCAAAAGGCATACTATAATTTTTGGTAAACACAAATAATCTGAAGATTGACCAAATTTATAGAAAAAACTATTAACAGTTGCAATATCAAATCCGTATCATCAAATACATAATGGAATTTATTTTCATTTTTCATAATGGAATTTATTTTACGTCCACGTCCGAAGGTTGAAAGAAGTTAATACTATATGTAAACCATGATGCTTAGTGATCCTCAGATTCGGACTATATTTAAATTAATCCATAATTTACAATTTTAAAGTATAAGAAGTACTCCTACTGAACTAGGTTCTGTTGTCCCACGTCATGGACGACGACATTACAACTTTCGATAGTGTCATCGTGGTAACTTCAAACTGATCAAATTTTTGGTCTAAGTACTCCAGAAAAGAAAGAACTGATCTCATTTTAGTGGTCCCCTATAGTTGGAGTAGTTACTTGTGGAGCTGTGTTTGAATCGGATCTCCAAAACTAGGAGTGGTAATAATTTAGTACGCCTACTCGGATTCTACCGAAGATGGGCAGGTTCAATGAATCTGGTTGTGTCTACTGAACTCGGAAGACTGTTACAACAACACAACAGACACTATTTTGTTTGTGCAACAACTCTACGAGTTGGGCCTGTGGGGCCGACAGATGCAATTATTGGAGGCAACTGAATCTCTCTTGGATTATTGCGTCCCATGAACAACGACAGGCCGCTAGGACCTGCACTAGCACCACCAAAGAAATCGTCACCAGACTTGCGTGTATTCATGCACGCAATGGCAATAGTTTTGTGTCTCTTGCTGTCACCTCTCTTTTGCCTTCCGCTATAGCTTGATACCATGAAATTACATTATGTTTTTGTGCAATAAACTAGGTTTGTCATTCTTTGACATAAAAGCGAGCCCTCCTCGGATCGTATGAGCTGACCAGCAGATGATCAGTGACCAGTCAAGTAACTGCACAAAAAGGCTGGGCTTGAATTTTCTTGTTTTGTTCTTACACATTAGTCATATCAAATTATCAATGATTGGACATACCGATAATTCTCTGTATTTTGTCCTAAAAAAATTGACCATTATTTGTCCTAAAAATTTGCCAGTCACTCAAAAAACCTCTTTTCCCTCAAGGCAACTATAAAACCTGTATTAAACTTACATGTAAGGGATCATATCCCATCATAAATGAACCCTCTCATTTTCTAACAGAACTGAACAATTAAAGGAAACACGAACGAGAGAGGATTTTTTGGCTCTCGAGTTCCAGTGCTCCTGATATGCCAAAAAAAAAGACATTTTGAAGTTTCAAAAAATAATTTGCGTGGATATATATACATGTTATCTAAATATATCCATAGTTTTGTTAGATAATACGTTGTATTGTAGGCTACACAAAAATCAACAAAATCATGGCTCTGAAAATGGTGAAAAGGAACTTATTTTACTTGCTACGTTTCTCATTTTTATGCAGATCACGTATGAAAGATATTTTTCTGCAAATTTGGTCGTACATAGTAGACATGTGTATGTACTTGTACACTTTTTTCAGAATTTTTTGAGGCGTAAAATATTTTTTCAACTTGTATGAAAACCGGGAGCACTGGAGCTAGAAATGTTTATCAAACAAAAACCGCCTTCAGTAACATATATATACCATCCCTGTTTCTGTAGAAAACAAAATAGAAGTACACACATTACACCCAACAATACAACTGTAACAGTACTAAACTTGTTACACACATTACACCCAATAATACAACTGTAACACTGCAAATTGCTAAACTGTTAACACACTACACCCAATAATGCACCTGTGTCCGGCAGTAGCTTTGATTACAGACATCATTTTGATGGTGATATTGACGACCTGGTTGCTGTGGGTCATTGATTAAGTATAGTCTATTGTATCTGTTGTTCTCTGAACTTCTGAAGTCTATGTCCGATCATGACAGCTTATCAGTGTAGCCAAAAGAGGTGCATCAAATCTGTAGGTGAGGGGCATAAGCTTTCTGGGTAGTTCACATAGCAGTTTATGCTCTCAATATCATTGCTAATCACAAGCATATCAGACACTGAACGAACCAACGTGAATATGTTAAACAATTGAAGGTCATAGGTGTTCTCTAAAAGACATTCCGGTCCATTTAGAGTGTAGTCATTAATTCATATGTATTTTGAGCTTTACGTGTCTCATGATAAGTAGTTAGTGTCTTAATGAATCAGCAGGATGGTGCTTATTGTTTATTAAGGAATACATGCAAAACTATTTTGGTAATATACCCTCATAAAATTTGATTCGGTAGAGGCATGATGCTGCAGTTTAGTGGGGGAATACGACCCCTCTATTGTATCTGTTGCTTAGGCGTGGAGGTAGGGCGATCCTTGTCCAAACTACGCTCTCCGCCATCCCGGTGCACTATGATGTCCCTGGACGTCCCTCCCGAAACTTTGGAGGGCTTGCGGAAGATCTGTCGCGGTTTTCTGTGGAAAGGTAGACGGGATGTCCAAGGGGGGCACTGTCTGGTGGCCTGGGACAACGTGGCCTCTCCTAAGAGCCTAGGGGGATTGGGGGTGCCTAACCTTCGACTCCTTAACTTGGCCTTACGTTGTCGTTGGGCGTGGCTGCAGAGGATGGATCCCTCAAAACCGTGGGCAGAGTTTGACCTTCAGATCCCGTGCCTCTCACTGGCGGTGTTTGAGGCCGCCACTCATTTCGAGCTGGGCAATGGGGAGAGGGCGAGATTCTGGTCTGATCGGTGGCTGCAAGGCCGGAGATTGAGCGACGTGGCGCCCAACCTAGTGGCGCGGATTTCGGCACGCGTGGCGAAGGTACGGACGGTCAAGGAAGGACTTGCTGGGGCGTGGCTTCGTGACTGTTGGCCGGACCTCGGCGAGAACGGGGTGCCTGAGTTCTTCCTCCTCTGGCATGTTCTCGCCACGGTGCATCTATCTCCAGACAGGAGGACCTTCTCGTGTGGGGCTGGACATCGGATAGAAAGTACTCCGCCAAGTCCGCCTACGGAGCCTTCTTCGCCGGTAGGGAGTCGGCGGAGGGTGCTACCCAGATCTGGAGATCGCGAGCTCCCTACAGTTGTAAGTTCTTCGCCTGGCTTGCGTCGAAGAACCGGTGTTGGACCTCTGATAGGCTCCAAAGGCGTGGTCTACCGCACCCGGCGGCTTGCCCGCTTTGTGACCAGGGTCAGGAGACGTTGCAGCACCTCCTGCTAGGCTGCATCGTTGCCCGTGAGGTGTGGGCGTGGGCTCTCACGCGTTGGGGTCAGCCAGGTTGGCTCCCCACGGTGGACACGGAGTTGTTGCGCTGGTGGACGACGAGGCAGTGCCCTCTTGGGGTGCGGCGGGATTTGTGGACGGCGATCATCCTTGTCTTCTGGTGCATCTGGCGCCACAGGAATGATGTGGTTTTCAGCGGAGCGGTGCGGCGACAACCACCATAAAGGCCATGATCAAGGAGGAGTATGGTTGTTGGCGGCTAGCGAAACTGTTTCGTAGTGATGCGTTTGGTTTTCCGGAGCTGTTGACTTTGTCGGTGTTTGTAGGAGATTAGGCTTTTGTTTTGAGAGGAGCTGTCACCTCATGTTGACAGCAAGACTTGCTGCTTTGCAGCGTTGTTCGCCTTTCTTGGCGCTCCTTCTATGCGATTAGTACACCTTCCAGGGTGTATTCTCAAAAAAAAAAGACTTCAACTTTAGCATTTTATATATTTTTAGAAAGGGACTACCGATTTGCCAAAGTTCTCTAAAAAATAATGCTACTTGTTGAGGAAAAATAACTGTTGAATATTTTGGTAACTTGTTGCTTCCTGGCACTTATGATGCTGAAATATTTATGATTTGCCTAGGTGAATTTTGGTGGATGTATGCTGGCTTAGTTTTTCCCCGCAAAAAAATTGGTATATGATGTTATCTAACTATCCAGTAGGTATTTTCTGTTTTTCACCATAGAGTTTAACAACATGTTCACCATGACCCCTTTACATGTGTAAATTGTGCTCCTATCTGCTCCGTGTACAATTGATATGTACATTACACCGTTACTCGTAAATTTAACTGCGGAATACAAAATCAAGTAATGAAACTAGTTAATACATGCATTGAACTCATTTTCTACAGGTAAATGGCAAAGAACCAAGTATGTTGGAGTTTCCTTAGTTGGAAAGACTCTTGCCATCATGGGCTTTGGAAAGGTTGGCTCAGAGGTAGCAAGGCGAGCGAAAGGGCTTGGGATGCATGTGATTGCTCATGATCCCTATGCCCCGGCTGATAAGGCCCGTGCCATTGGAGCTGAGCTGGTATCTTTTGAGGAGGCCATAGCCAAATCCGACTTCATTCCCTCCATATGCCGCTCACCCCGACAACATCCAAGGTTTTGAACGACGAGTCATTTGGAAAGATGAAGACCGGTGTACGGATCATCAATGTGGCTAGGGGTGGAGTGATCGATGAAGATGCTCTGGTTAGAGCACTTGACTCTGGCAAAGTTGCTCAGGTGATTAGTAATTTCTTCTTCACAATTTTCTTCCAACTCACTAGTGTGAAGACTTCTCTGAAATTAAGGTAGAGCTTTTATTTGCCAATCTGTATCAGGCAGCTCTTGATGTCTTCACAGTAGAGCCCCCACCAAAGGACAGCAAGCTGGTTCTTCATGAGAATGTCACTGTTACGCCCCATCTTGGAGCAAGCACAGTGGAGGCCCAGGTCTGAATCTTACCTACAACCATGTCAATATCCATGTGCTAATGGCGTTAAGCCTCTTGCCGCTGTTTCTGATGTACCAACTTTACTGAACTCTTCGCGACGTTGCAGGAGGGCGTCGCAATCGAAATAGCAGAAGCTGTGGTTGGTGCACTGAGAGGTGAACTCTCAGCGACTGCTGTGAATGCTCCCATGGTCCCAGCAGAGGTACGAAGCCTCTTGACATCTCACCCATATATGATCTCACCGGCGCACAGCTGTTATGCAAGTTTTTGGACAACTATAAACCTGTTTCTTCCTGTTACAGGTCTTATCAGAGCTCGCTCCCTATGTTTCCCTGGCAGAGAAGCTGGGGAGGCTGGCAGTGCAGCTCGTCGCCGGAGAGAGCGGCATCAAGGGTGTAAAAGTAGTTTACACCTCAGCCAGGGACCCTGACGACCTCGACACTAGGCTCCTCCGCGCAATGGTCACCAAGGGCATCGTGGAGCCCGTGTCTAGCACATTCGTCAACCTCGTGAACGCGGACTACACAGCAAAGCAGCGTGGCCTGCGCATCACGGAGGAGCGGGTCTCCCACGACAGCGCCACCGCTGAGGCACCACTGGAGTCAATCCAGGTCCGCCTGTCGCACGTCCAGTCCAAGTTTGCCGGCGCAATCAGCGACGGCGGCGACATTGTCCTCGTAGGCAGGGTCAAGTATGGTGTGCCGCACCTGACCGGCGTCGGTCCGTATGAGGTTGACGTCAGCCTGGAGGGCAACCTGATCCTCTGCCGGCAGATCGACCAGCCGGGGATGATCGGCAAGGTCGGGAACATCCTCGGCCAAAAGAACGTGAACGTTAGCTTCATGAGCGTCGGCCGGACCTTCCGTGGCAAGCAGGCAATCATGGCCATCGGCGTCGACGAGGAGCCTGACAAAGACACGCTCGAGAAGATTGGTGTGATCCCGGCGATCGAGGAGTTCGTGTTCCTCGAGCTATGATGAAAGGGAGCCTGCGTAGGATAAGTAGTAGCGCCTCGTCGGTTTGATGGGCACACGGGGCAAGTGATCCGTGGTCTGTCGCGACTTCTACATTTTTGAAGTCTGAAGATTGGAAGTAGTAAATATATATGCAGGGCGCCTTCGCTTGGCGCCTGTTTGAATAAGAACGATGTATGTGTGTGTATGTCCTATGTGTTAATGTATGAGACTAAATGCTTGTTTGTGGAGAACTGTACCATATTGTACTGTTTGATGCAATAAAAATGTGCTAGTACTACAACTGCTTTATTTGTTGATCGATAAATGACAATATTTCTATTTCCACATCCCTTCCAGGAACTGAAACAACTATCTCGAAATCCATTTCCTGCTATATATCATTGTTATTGTGTAGTACAGTCCTAAGGGATAGTACTTCTCAGCTCCAGCTTGTGCAGAAATTACTGATTACGCCATGACGCACAACGATGAGGCTGGCGGGTCGAACAGTTATAAGCGAATCCTCACCATCGATGAGCAAAAGAAGCTCATTGATCTTGACATCATGGCTCCGCCGGAAATTTGATACCCATATGCCTACTATAAGGATTACTCATTAGTAGCGCACTGAGCTCTACCTCTGCAAATCCTATTTGTCGCAACGCGGCAACTAAAGACTTTTTTTTTTTGAATTTTACCATATATTAAACCAGCAAAGAGTACACGATTACATCGATTACAAAAACAATACGAAAAGAGACGAGCAAATCTATGAGATCTTCAAGCCCTTTCTTCCTGCATGACACAATCTTGTACTTTTCTGAAGGCAGCCGTAGAACAACGCCGAATACACCAAACCACAGACCTGTGAATACCAACGAAGGTTCTCCCCTTTTAATTTTGAGCCGCAATGCCAAGGCTTTGTGCACGCACGCAGCCATTAAATTAATCAAGCAACATCGGCAAGAGCACCACCGCTGATATTTCAGGGACAAATAACCGAACCACTTTGTCGACGTCGTTGGGAGCCGAGAGAACGAATCACCATTGCCGAAGACGTAGTAGCCAGGATAGATATTGCGAGGACAATCCTCCTCGCGGCAACCATAAGAAACAATCCAAGATTGATCTGGCGAAGCAAGATTTGAAGAACCATACCTAGACAAACTTAATCTTCCAAAGCCACCATTGACGTCGGGAAGGAGATCACGCCGTCGAACGAAGCGCGGAAGATCACTTATTGCAGACAAATCCATCTCCATTGACGAAGAAGATAACAACCAAAACCAAGCTCTAACATTAAAGACCTTTGTATAGCGCCCTGCGCAGGTCCGAGATCCCCACCCCTCCTAGAGCCAGAGCGACAACTAGAGGAGGCGAGGACCCGTCAATTCTTAGACGAAGGCGACGATGAAGATGCAGATGGCGCCGGCGGCGACGGCTAGGGTTTCAACCCTAGCCGCCGCCTCTAGCTCTTTCTTTCTTTCCGAGCGTTCTCAGTATCGCAACTAAAGACTTTTTGTTGTTCCTTTTCCGTATCTTTTTGTTTTCGATTCTATTTATTCTATCTCTTTTATTATTGTTATTTCCTTTTCCTTCTTCCTATTTGCTATCTGTACTTTTTATTCATTTTCTTCCGTAAAGACATTGATAGTTTTAGTACTACATTAAAATATTTATATATATGAACTGTTTATATCATTTTTATGCTACATCAATTTTTCCTTGATACATAAACATTTGTTGTGAAATATATGTAGTTTATTTTCATACCACGAACATATTTGAAAAGATATATGAACATTTTATTGTCATACCATATTATGAAATCTAGAAACGTTTTTTTTAAGAAACAATATTTTTATAATACATCATTTTTTTAATCTATGGAGAGATCTGCTAGTCATAGTGCACTTTAGTTTGACCGATCCGTATACATCACAGAAAAAAAGAGAATACTCAAGGGTGGGGATGTCAACATTAGAGTTGATAGGATTCTTCAAAATTATTTGAAATTCTTTTCAAGTCATACACCGGCTGTTATGATTATTTTTAAAGTCCATGGAAAAGTTAATCCTAAAAATGACAATAAAACTATTTTTAAAAAATTCAAAAACTAATTTTGTACACTAAAAATTTGTGCTCTACTGGTAAACAAGCTAAAACAGGTATATACGACTTATATCGCGCTGTATAATGCCATGGTGTGTTGCTACCAGCATGACTGGTAAACTACATCTCGTTGAATCTATGCGCACAATTAATTGATATATTTGAATAATTTAACAAATTATTTTTCAACAACATTAAATTAATAAAATAAATATAAATATAATTTTATGATTTAAAATAGAAAAGTAATGTCTCACTTTTTTTATGAGGGGAATGTCTCACTTAGTGCAAACAGTGGCACGCCTCTATGGGTCTGTTTGTTTGAGCTGTAGTTGTTAAAAAGCAGTTGGAGCTGGTGGGCTGTTAGAAAGCAGCTGTGAGAAGCAGCTGCAGGAAGCAGAGATTTGATGTTTGGCAGTAGTGTTGTTGATGGCTGTTGCTATTGGTTTGAAGAATGAAATGTTTGAAATGCCCTGAGTGCTGAAAATGTTATATAAGTGCTGATTTAAAGCGAATTAATTTGTATGTATCAGAATAATTGTGAACACTTATTTAGGAGAATAATTTTGATTAAATATTTGTATGTAAAAAATAATTTTGATTAACTATTTTTGGTTAATAAAAATGGAGATTGAGAACGTACGTTAGATGGATTTAGACCAATATTATGTGTATGTTAACTGGATGTTACTCGGAATGCCGTTTACGGTGACACCTTAATGAGTGACATGACCAGATGCTCACGGCCGTGTGCAACCCAGCAAAAGAATGGTGACGAGGGCGGCGGGGAGAGACCAGAGACAAGCAAAAGCGAAAAGAGCCACAAGATAACATAAGTGCCGACAACAAAATTGCGCCATGTATTGGTTTAATTAGAAAGAGTGTAAACACGTACAAGATCTATTCATATATATTTATAGAAACAAAAAAGCTACTACATGAAAGTTATAGAAAATGTCGATATAATTCTACTCCTAAAAGGAAATTTCAAACGAGCGACTGATTGTGACAAATTTAGTAAAATTCATCTAAAAATGGTACAAATTTCGGTCTAAAATTAAGAACCTACGATTCACGAAACTCGAAACTAATTACGGGAATGGAACCTACTCGTTAATACGCACATATTTCGTATACATATTAATTCGAACTGAAAAATATTTATATGAGATACTTGACTCGGTACAGGTACTCCCTCCGTTGACAAAAGGAAGTCTCAACTAACTTCAAATTTGGATTTATCTACACACTAAATTATGTCTAGATACATCCAAATTTAGAGTTGATTGAGACATCTTTAATGAACGGAGGGAGTAGCATACATAGATACGATGGAGTATGCCTTTCTGACCGGTATGCCTATATGCGGATGCAAGGAAAGTACAACGGGTCCAGCATCGATCTCACGTGGTGGCTGTGTGCTTGCCAAACGAAAGTACACCGGGTCCAACTGACGTGGTGGCACTCGGTGGCTGGATGCTTGTAATTTGAAGCAACGGTGTGGGTAATAAGCAATAACGATTCGGTACATTGAGTAGGCACCTCCCACGCTGCGTTGAGGGCCTTTTGTTTGGGCTGGCTGTGGCTGGCTGTGCTGTGCAGAAAAGCTGCTGTCCAGGAAAAGCTGCTTTTCTGAGTAGAGATCTTTGGCAAACCAGCTGGTTGTCTAGATGTAAACTGTTGAATTGTCTGAAACACGCTTACATTCATGAAAAGTCGTATTGTTGCTGCTTCACGTGTAATAAATAGCATATGCATCTAAAATTCAAGTCGAACTTCATATCGATACAATTGTCATTACATAACCATCACAAATATATAGTTGTCCAAAATACATTTCCACTACATTATACTAGCTAATTCAATTAGTTCCTACGTTGTCTAGAAATGAACACCATGTTGCCAATGTCGTCACGTGTTCCGTTCATGCCTCTTGTGTGTAGTTCACCCGACACATGATCACTAGGCAAGGTAATTGCTTGCCTCTGGACCTTGGGCATGTAATCCTCATCTGCATCACATCGATCAAACTGCTTACCACGCAAGTTGGAGTCTCTAATGAAATTGTGAAGCACACAACAAGCAATGATAATTCTCTTCCGTGTAACCAAGTCGAAATGAGTGATGCCCTTCAAAATGCGCCACTTATTTTTCAAGATCCCAAAGATGCGCTCCATGCAATTTCGCAATGATGAGTGGGCATGGTTGAAAATTTCTTCCTTCTTGGTTGGTGGCCCTTCTTGACGGTAATCCGGAATATGGTACGTATTGTTTTTGTAAGGAGCTAGGAATCCCTTTCTGTTTGGATAACCAGAATCAACAAGATAGTATGTACCTACGCACAAGAGAACAAATTTATGAAATATGAAAACAATAATGCATAGAAACACATGTGTATAATGAAAAACTGTGTAGTACCATCAGGAGGGGTTGGGAACTCAAGTGGATACTTCTCCATGGTGTGTTGCAGAATGCGGTTATCATGTACCGAACCTGGCCATCCACCAACCACAAATGTGAATCTGAGATCAAAGTCACATATCGCTAACAGATTTTGTGACGTGTACCCATGTTTTCCTGTGTGGTTGACCTCTTCTTCTTTTGCAACTTCAACAGAGATGTGTGAGCAATCAATGGCGCCAATGGCACCTTTGAAATGAGGATAAAAACGTGCATCTTGAAGTCTTGGATGCACATCCTTGAAAGTTCGATCCACTAGTTTATGTTATCTTTACCCATTTTGTACAAACAATTCAACACCATATGGAACTTTTTATGAACTATTTCAAGAGACCAACTGAAATGGTTCTGGACTTGGGTAAATGATTGAGGTGCTCCAACAGTCCATAGAAACATCCCTAGACATTCAACAGATCCCATGTCTCTAGTTGAAATTAACCCATAGTTGCTAACTAGGAGGTTGTGCAATTTGTGAAACACATCAGGATACATTCTAAACATTTTGTAGCATCTTTTTCTATCAGCAAGTTGTTCATGCACCCATTCATTCCCAGTTTGTTGTGGAATCCTCTTAGGTGCCTTGTTCAAATACTTCTCAGAATAGAGATTACCAAGGTAGCCCAAAACAGCCATGTCATGCGCCACCCCAAGGAGGTGTCAAATCCTTTCTTCATCACTTCCATTGTCGCCACCACCATCCATCCTACAAATTTCATATAACAACATGTCAAAAAAATTGACATGACATAGTTGAAGGAAGGTAGCAACTGATAAGAAACATCACATATAATAATTCAAGGAATGTGGCAAATGATAACAAACAACACATATAATGGTTCATAGAAGGTAGCAAATGATAACAAATAGTCTCCAACAAAACCAAATAAACAGTACACATAATGGTCCATCAGTCGGAATCGTCCTCACCTAGATGGACGGAGGCGGGGCCGGCGAGGTGGTGGCGCGGGGTGGTGAGGCCGAGCACGGCGAGCTTGGTCGAGTCGAGGGAGGTGCGTCGGAGCAGTACAATCCAGGGGAACGGGCGCGTCCGAGCTTGGTCGAGGGAGGCGCGAACCGGGGGCGTCGAGCACGGCGGGGAACGGGCGCGTCGGAGCAGTCGGCGACGGGGGGACGGCGGCGGAGACGAGCAGACGCCGGCGAGGGGGAGCGGGGCGGCGGTGGTGGGCGGCGCAGGGTGGGGTGGAGGCGGAGGACGAACCCTATCTCGCTCGCTCGGGCACGGGAGAGGAGAAAAGAAAAAGAAAAAGGCTCGGTCTCGCCTGGTCGTTTCGGCGCGGTGGCGCGGGTGGCAGTAATCGTGTAAATACGAGCAACGACATGTCCAAACCTGCATGCCCTTTCGGATGACTCGGTGGGAAGCTCGGGAAACACCTCCGAAGGTGCTTTTTCTCGTATGAAGGAAAATGAGTGGCTTTGGGAAAAGCCCACCGCACCGCAGACCCTTTTGGTTCATTTCGCCTGCCTTTTTTTCGTGGAAAGCAGCTAGAAGCCCAAACAAAAGGGCCCTGAGTTGGCTCGCTCAGTTCATTTCACCGAAGCGATTCTAGGCAGCGCTTTTCAACATGATGCTGTTTGTTTAGGCTTCTGCTTTTGGGGCCCATAGTCAGCCCACTAAAGAAAGCCCAAAGGGGAGCATGTAGTAGGAGCGACGGACGAATGGACCCAAGGACTGGACCGAGCGCACGAATGACCTCCTCGTTTTGTTGGAAAAGTCTTGTAATCACCCGGGGGATCCGACCCTCCCGACCTCCTGCTGCTATGCGCGACACGTGTCCCACATGGACCCACGCACCACCGCTCCCGGTCATCCCCATCCTCCTCTTATCCTCTCGCTCAGAAAGAAATTCCCCATGTAGCTCGTGCTCCCATCGACTCCACAGCTCCAGCTCGCCCCACCGGTGGCCTCCACCTCCACGAGGGCGCCCTTCAGCCCCCACCTCCGTCAGCTCTCTCCACCGCCGGATTTCATCTACGTGAGCGCGCTCGCGCCACCCACGGGGAATCTCTCGCTCGGCTCCCATGGCCCCAAGGAGTGGCGGCTCGTCTCCTTGCCCTCCGGCTGCGGCGTCGCCGCCGCGCTGCAGAGGGCGTGCGCCGGAGCTGCAGATGGAAGGCACCCGAGCTACAAGGCTACATGCGGCGAGCGGCGGTGCTACACGCGCCCGCCGGCGTTGCTACGTAGGGCGAGCGGCAGTGCTCCCAACGGACGGCGCCGGTGCTGTCGAAGGAGGCCGGCGTTGCTCCTGTCGGATGGCGTCGTTGCTGCCGAAGGAGGACGGCGTTGCTCCCGTCGGACGGCGGCGTTGCTGCTGATGCAGGGCGGCGTTGCTCCTGTCGGACGGCGGCGGTGCTGCCAATGCAGGGCGACGTTGCTCCCGTCGGACGGCGGCGGTGCTGCCATTGGAGGGAAGGTGTGCTACCATGGGCACATCTCGATGCTACCGTCCGCATACGGCGGTGCTACCTGCGGCAGGTGGCGGAGCTGGCGTCTTCTCCGGCGTCGGGCGGTGCTCCCATGGGCGCCGGGCCATGCTCCAACCGGCGTGGGGCGGTGCTCCCATAGGCGTCGGCCCGTGCTGCGAGCGGCGTCCGTCGGTGCTCCCATAGGCGCGACCATGTCCCAGCGGCGTCCGGTGGTGCTCCCATAGTCGTCGTCATGTGCTCCCATAGGCGTCGGCTCGTGCTCCCGGCGGCGTCGTGTGGTGCTCGCATGGCGATGGCGGGCGGATCGTCTTCTCCGGTGACGGCGGGCGGAGCGGCTGTGAGGGGGAAGTTTCTGCGCGGCATGGTGGCGCCATGGGCGAGCGTTTTTCGGAGGGGACGAGAGGAGAGGTCCGTGCGCATGTGCGTGGTCCCGTGCGTTTTTGCATGTGGGCGGTTTGGTCCCGTGCATGCTGTTTGACCAGATAAAGGGACACGCGTCGCTCTCTCCACATGGGGATCGGACGGAAAAATCCCGGGGACGCCTAGTTCCTTCCCGTTTTGTTTCGCCTGCTGCTGCCGTCGAGCTTTCGGGCCGGCCTCCATCTCACCGACGGGGCATGTGTAACGGGCCCGCAGAGGCAGGGATCAAGCAGGTGCTGTCGTAAGTTTACACAAGAAAATATGTTGGGTCCCTAAAAAAAGAAATAACAAGAAAATATGTTGGGCGCTCCAAAAAAAGCATGTTGGGCACCTGGAGTGACTAGGCTGGCGAAGGACGCAGCTTCAGTGGCGTTGCCATAAAGTCACGGATGAACTTTGGTGCGATCTGGGCCCTCCAAAGTGAATCCAATGGATAAAAATAAATGTATTTGGCAAACTCAAATTTTAAGTTGCTCAGAAAAAATTTAAAAATTTCTAGTAATTATTATATGTTGCATTATACAATCTGGGAAAGTTTCGTCGGATTCGGAAATACATAAATAAGGTTTTGTTCAAACTTTGGCGTGAAATTTAAAACGAGGTTTATTCATAAATCGTCTGCCCGAATGCTACACAACTTTCTCAGAACGTATAATTTAACATATAAGAGTTACTGGATTTTAAAAAAAAATCTGGGAAGTTTGGATTTGAATTTTAGCTGATCTATCTATTCTTGTCCGTTGGATCTGTTCTGAAAAGCTGAGATGGCACCAAAGTCCATCCATGACTTTGAATGGCAAAGTCACTGAAGCTGTCCGCTGGCGAATTGGTTTGCTTTGGCTGGCCTTTACCGCATTATAATGTTTTTATATTTTACTGTATAGTAGATAGCGACTAAAATGAGTAAATAAACACATTAAAACTCGTCTAGATACATTCTGAAAAAAGATAGAATATTTTATAATTGGGAAAAGAGGGAACATTTGATATCTTCCAATGATAGTTTTAGTTTCTTGCTAAAGGCATGCATGGAATTTTCTAAGTCCTAGTTGATGTGGAAAACCCAACATTTAGTGTTCGATTGGATTGGACAATGACACTTGTTTTTTAAAAAGAATGTGGTAGGGAAGCCCCTACGACAATTTTCTTAAATAATAAGAATCCAATCCGCGTCTCTGATGATTTGAACTTGGGTGGCTGGATTCTACATCCACTCCACTAATTAACCAAAAGTGAGATGGACTAACTTCTTGACAACACTTGTGTGTCGTTAAAGGGTAACAACACTTGTGTGTCGTTACCCTTTCTGTCAGGCGAATAATCCCCGGGTAGTCAAAAGGACCCAAGACCGAGCTATCGGCTGACGGTTCCAAGCGGCCATCCGGAGTCGGGTCCCCGCTTATTCCGCGGCCGGCCTCGGATTCTCTCTGACAGGATAAAGACAAGAAGACAAGGAGGCATTGGCTCGGACACCTGCCGAGTTCCCGGAGTCAACCGCATGACGCCATCCACAGTGTACAGTCTACAGTGGTCAGCTGACCATACCGACAAGACGTGGAGTTGACTGGCCATACCGCTGACCGGCGTGGCTGACGTAGCCTACAGTGCGCGACACTGTGGGTGACCGTTAGCTCGGGCCCCGCCCACTATTCAGCAAGCTGGCTACCTGGCACATGACTTGTAACCGGCCCCCCAGTCCTATATAAGGAGGGCCGGGCACCCCATGGAAGGGGTTCGGTTCATTCCACTCAGCTCAATTTACACTCATCACCCACCATAGCTCAGAGAGCGCAGCATACAGCTCGAGGAACACCATTGTAGCCCTTGTGATCATCTTATACAGATCTAGGCAGGAGTAGGGGTGTTACCTCCACACGAGGGTCTTGAACCTGGGTACGTCTCGGTGTCTACCGTGCTCGTGCTCAATCCTGAGCGTGCGCCGTCGTTCGTCACTTAGGCCTCACCCACTCTTAGCCATCCCCTATGGCACTGCCGTGTATTATAACACGACACTTTCAGAAGACGTTATGTTCGGAGAACCATTTTTGTGGCTCGTGTGTTCAGGGACAGAGGCCGAAAAACATGGAGACTAGTGTATGTTGCGGTTGGTTGTCGTGTGCCTTGGATTTATAGCTTTCTTAACAATTTGGTTGTGTGCATACTCTAGCTATATTGTGATATTGAGTTGTTATAGAGGCTGGGTGCGCTTGATATCTTTTTGATGCTCTAGCTATGTCGTGATATTGAGTCATTATTGATTTCATGATACAAACTTACAATGCTACTAATCGATGATCATACAGTTGAGCCAATATTTTTGGGATAGTCATAGCTGGTTAGGTCAGTTTTGCCAGGGCTCGTCCAAATCTTGGCTCTGCCACTATCTAGATCTAAGTGTTTGGTTTTCCGTGGAGAGAGCACAATGTACGATATGATGGCCGTTGTATAGAGCCTCACGACCTACCCAGAGGCCTTCTAGCAGCGGGCAAGGAGGAGGGTTGTTGGGCTAGGGTTTGGTTCACCTTCGAGAGAGTGAGGCGAGGGCCGATTTAGAGCCGGCTTATCAAGTTCCATTCACTACCCAACGCAATCCAAACTCCCGACTTAATTATGGAAAAGGCTAAATAATAAATATATATCTATACTTCTTATAAAACAAAACCCCACTAAGTGCATTAATTATTTTTCTATCTCAACATGCAAGCTATCCATATCACCCACTATTTTGGCTAATCAATTCCATGTCATCTCTACTAAAAATTATTAATAATACTTTTCATGCAACCTATTCATGTCATGTTTTTCAGCCATATAATTGTCCATGTCACCTAATATTTAGTCCTCAAATATTCAACAATGTTGCACGAACTAAATTTAGTGTCTCGACTATTGTGATCAACTGAATCTTGACAATTGGATATTTCATGCCTTTCATATCCATTTCATTTACATTATAATTTTTTATAGAGATTCCCGCTGCAACGCGCGGGGTATTCTTCTAGTATATTATAAGACCTGCTCTCACATGTGACTCGGGAGGCCTACATATGCATAGAGGGATAGGAATCTCTCACGTATAACTCAAGAGATCTATACTTGTACATAGAGGAATAGGAATCTCACGTATAACTCAAGAGATCTATACTCGGGAGGCCAATATATCAACCAGTAGAGTTGCGCAACAATTTTAGATAAGTTGCAACAGCTCAGTTTTCAACATAAGACCTCACTGTTCTGATACCAGGTCAAGTTTCGTACTCTATTCAACATAATCAGAAGTCCGAACTTTTCTGTTTTCACTAATCTACATATTGGAATGCCATACAAAATGGAGGGGCTACATTTCTACTCTAAACCCATCAGCTGCCGACTCGTCAATGTCTGTCATCAAAGTGCCGCGAGAGCGGCAGAATGGAGATGCTGCATTCAGCTGTTCCGGCAGTCTCGTCTCTCGTCTCGTCCATCTCTCCGGTCCCAGCCAAGATGCATACTTGCATCATCTTTTGCTTCAGTGTTTGAAGGATGAAGTAACAAGATTCTCCCAGAAGAAACCCACCGAGATCAACCACCAACATGCTGCTCTTCCGGCATCAATAATGTGAGGTCTGAACAGCTCCGAAGGAAGCCGCGGTTGCGCAGCAGCGCGCCGGCGTCTCCGGTATGGTCCAGTGCTCTAAGTCTCGCGTGCAGCGCAGCGATGATGGCAGGCGTAGTGGTACTCGCGGACCCCCTCAACACCTGAAGGACGACGCCTTAGTCGTCGCTCTCCCTGCAACATTATTCCGTGCCAGGTGCTTGACCGCTCGCCGCCCCTCCACCACCAGTGGCCTCTCCGGCCGAGTCCCTGTCCGTCACGGTGCCACCACCTTTTCCGGGCGCGACCCTTACTTTGTGTCCAAGGCTTCATCGACCAGCTTCAAAGCTAGCTAGTACAGTGACCTCAACATCAGCATGTCGACTGTTGGTCTACTGCATCGATCGTTAGGACCATGCTCGGCGTCGACCCTCCATGCTTCAGTATGGATGATTCTAGCAAGATATGGAGGAAAACGGCGACCGGCAGGAGCAGTTCAGTTATAGCCACGAGTAAACTGAATCCCGATAGAGCTCTTGCTTGCAGACGGTTAACACTAATTGGAGGAACCTCTCTTAGTCGCAAGAATATTCCGAGCATATGGATATGAGTAGGGCCGTAAGCCCGTAAGCATGCGCGCGAGGATATATACATGACGGATGCATATTTTCCTGATGTTGAAACCACAATCCGCTACTCGCATGCGAATGAAGCCAGTGGCGAAGACAACGATGACACAGGGTATGCATGTCATGGGTGGTGGGTCGACTGACTGCTGGTTCCCGGCTGAAACTTCGATATTCTGAAATGGGGAGAGCATTGGGGCTGAATCGCCAGAGCAGAATTGGAAACCGACGGGTGGAAAGATACAGAGCTTAACTGCTTAAGTAAATATATATACGAGGCCAACAGGAAACAGTGTGCTCTTTTCAACTTGGTCATCCACAGTGAAGTAGGGGAGCATGAATGGCGTGATTTCGATCAAAAAGAGCAATAGGCAGGATTATTGGTAGAATTTCCGGACGCTGCTGGTGGCGGATAATGTAACTGCTGTCGCTGTTACGCTACTGTACTAGGCGGATACACCGAGCAGTGCCATCGATGATGGAATGCAATCATTCTCAATAATTCCAGGGTGACGCTGCATTCACCAAGCTCCACAGTCGACCAGCCGTACCCTTATGGTACGGGATGGAGCGAGACCTTGGCCGTGCCAATAATGGAGGAGGCAGCCGCAGCACGCACTGCCGCGCTGGTGCGGCTGGTGGTGTGGCATAATTCAGTTGGAGTGGCGTTGCAGCACGGCTAGGCCGACAGATCTTAACGCGGAATCGTCACGGCGAGTTCAGGTTTACCGCTCCGCCCGACCGGTGCCAACTCGGTGCTTTCTTAGCGACTTGCTACCATGGAGATTGGAAACAAGCAATCGATCTCTGCAACCAAAGCCAAGGAAAATGGAGAGAAACGAAAGCAAGTAGTAATGGCCGTGAAGACCAGCTCCAGAGTCCAGTCGCGGTCGCGTGTGACGCGGCGGCAAATAATCTGCGTGGTGGCCATCGTCTTTACCCGATAGCTCCACTCAATCGCCTGCGCAGCCTCAAATATATCCACCACCATGATGTCCAGCTCGTTTTACATAACAGCTTCCCCCCCCCCCCCCCTCTAGTTCCCCGCTCAAAAATCACACCCATTGATCTGTACCAATCAATCAAACCCTTAAACTTTGATCTCAGTCACTAATTCGATCTCCTGGGTAGGCACACAATATACAATTCCCAGTTGAGGCAACTTTAGGTGTAAAGAAGTTTTTTGAACTTCGTAACGAAAGCGGTGTTCACTTCCGACAGTGCGGATGAAAGATGACTTCATAATAATAAAGGACTCTCCGGGTGGACATGCAGCATCCACTAATCTACATACTATATCTTTAGTTAATGAAGCATCATCTAGATCGATCTCCAAAGTAAATCCAAATCCGGCCCAGGATGTCACCTGACGATCGAGCACAGCACACCACCGATCGAAGAGTGACATGGAGAGCCACTACTGTGCTTCTAGTGCTATGGTAAAATTCTGCTGGATTCGATCTTGTGACAGGACGTCAAGTTGAAACCAGTAAGCTGTAGCGATCATGGCGGATTCTAGTTAGTTATCTCGTCCCAAAGTTCCCAACCACGCCATTAGTACTGTACCTAATCCAGCCGATGACTTGTTAACACTTGCAGAGGCGTCAGTCAAGTTGCCGTCTCATCTCAGTTGTTAGTGGTTTTGCATCATATCCAACTCTTAATGCTTAATCTTGGACGACGTCTTTTTTTCTTTTCTAAATTGAAATATGTGGTGCAAGTGTACAAGTGCATGCATGCATGCGGATTCCCGCCAACACAAATGGGCTACTTTAAAATTGGAAAGAGGCTAAAAATTCAGAAAGAAAACTTGTATTGACGATCGTTACAGGCTTTCAAGACGCGCGTGGTTTTTTTTACCGTTCCAAGCACTAATTATACACTTGGCGATAGCGGCATACATTCATCCTAGTGATACCTACATGGATATCAACATCATGGTGGATGTCTTACATCGTCTTCAAGAATCTGCTCACTACACCCTGTCTCTCAAGTTTTGGCTGACTGGATATCCTGAAAACAACAGTGGCCACAAGAGAACAAACAGCTCAAGTCCTCTCCCGACAGGAGATTTTTTTTTCTAAGCGTCGAGAGGAGAATATTTATCCTGCTCGTTGTTTCTTTCTCCTCATCATAACATATTCGCAATCATGAGAAGTATGCCCATCGACGCACCGCGTCCTACCTGAAACAAATAATTCCCAATCCACTTTGCCCTTGATTTACGCATACATGCAAAGTGTGTGCCCTACCGGATTCCTCCACAACACACACACACGGGCCACTTGGCCACAACAGAAAGGCGGGGAAGAAGAAGAAAAATATTCTCATTTCCATTAGTCAGAGCTAAAAACAAAGGAAATAAAAGCTCCAACTTTTTCTCAGGGGACAAAAGGTTTATCAAAGCTAGCTGCATTTCTCATGCTGTTGTAATTCTACTTCCATTACGGCAAAAAAGTTACAGATAACTCCACAAAAATATATGGTATCGATTGTTGTTTTCTTGTGGCCACTGTCATCAATTCTGCTGCTCTGATCCGTTCGTCATTGCAAAAATTACACACAACCCCACAAACCATATGACTCTGATCGGGGTTACGTACGTTCCCTGTCTAGCTAGATGGACTTTCTCCTATTTGGCGACATCAAAGCTCTTAGCTTTTTTGAGGAAACCAAAACAAAATTGTTCTGCCAACTGCTCCACCAACAGCTCGGATCGATCCACTCGAATGATCTCTTCTCACCGGCCAGTCATAAAAATGAAACCTAAACCTAATAGAGGAAGAAGAAGCAACAAAACTCACACCTCGGGGATACGGTGGTCATCCCGTTCTCTCTGGCTCTCACTATGCTCACCATTATCAGCATCCTTGATGCTAGCCATGGCGACTTCTTCCACCTTCTTCTCTCCCTCTTCTCCCTTGCTACTACGGTCTCCGAAGGAGGAGGCTCTGCTTGACATGGGCGTGGCTAAGTACGTCGGCTTCACGTCCCCGGCCATGATCACCAGTATCTTCTCCTCCCATATCGTCGGCGGCAGGTCAGAGGCCGCGGGCTTCGCACCGTCCGCGGCCGAACCGTCGTTCTCACCACGACCAGCACCGCCCTCCAGATAGCCGGACAGCTTCCAGTACGAGCAGGCGAGGATGAGGAGAGCGAAGGCGATGAGGCCGAGCATCGCGGCGAGGCCACCGAAGAGGTACGGCACCGGCGAGTGCCACGCCGAATGCGCAGCGCCGGCGGCCACAGGGGCCACCACGGCCTTGGTCGCTGCCACGGTCGCATTGAAACCTGCTCCTGGCCTCATTGTTTCTGCTCTTCTTGTGTGTATGTTTCTCCTCTGAACTGGGAGCAAGCCGTGTATGTTAGTTGGTTTCTTCTGCTGTTTTAGAGAGGTTGTTGTTCTGGTGTAATGGTGTGAGAGCGCGGGTTATTTATAAGCGGGGAAAGGGGGGAAAAGGTGGAAAATTTGTCACTGCTTGTGTGGATTTGCTAAAAGAAAAGTGTAGAATAAAATTATGAGGTCACTTGAAGAGTATTGTTGATACTATTTAAGAGATGCAAAATTTCATCAAGGGGCTTCACAATGTTTGGTATTTACCTTTTGAATCACCGTGGAACTTGGCACGGCCGGGTGTGTGTGTTCCATACAAAATGGAAAGCAAAACCTATTATGCTCTATGTTTCTCCTTTAGCCTCACTTTTTGCTCCTTTTCTCGCTATATGTTGAGAATATTTTAACATTTTTTGGAGTATTGGACAATACGGGATGCACTTATCCATAAAAATGGTACCTTTGGCTTGTCAAGTCCCAGCACTGCAAAGGGTATCCATTGCAATGAGTTATATCCCACTTAAAACTTCCCACTTAGAAATGCATGAAACATATCTGTAAGAGGAGCAAGGTTATTCACTAAATTCTAAAAAATGAGTGTCTTGAGTCAAAACAAGAGAATTCCCAAAAAGTACTCTGAAGATAGCTCATCTAATTAATGGTCAAATCGGCAATGATAGTCTATAACAATATAGAAGGTGTCCACGCTGTGAATAGTGACTTATCTTCCGCTTTTTCTTGATTTTATGTATTTTGTTACCATTTCATCAACATTTGGGATTGTGATATCATTTTCTGCGCAATGTGATCGACATTTTTTAAGAGGGGCTACACACCATCATTTCTCCAATTTAGTAACCATGTCACATAATTGAGCAAATATATTGAGTGAACCAATACACTTAGAATTTAACCAATAAAATATACATAGCCAATGTAAAACCGTAAAACATAATATATTGCATAGATAGAGTTGGTTTCGACCACCCACATAAGCTGGCCAAAATACACTCAAATCCTTCTAAAATCCACACCTAGAACATTGTTTGGTCGACTTTTGTAAATTGAGAATTAGCTATTGCAAATAGGTTTCCGACTAGAATAAATCTTTTCCTTGTTTTTGATTTAGAATCGATTTGGCGCTGTGTTCACTAAAAAAAAATAAGTTTCTCATACGGAGTCCGTTTTTAAGGTATTACCACTCAAATTGTTTAGAAAAAACACATGCATATAAATGTTTTCGTCAAACATCAAACTAGGGCGGTCGTCCTGCTATCCCTATGGGGAGTTTACCCCTTCTCACATAGCACCACTGATGCCTAGCACTGGACAGTTAGGGATGAAAACAAACGATTTTTTTCGACTTTTTCCGCGAAAAAAGGAAATGGAATGGAAATACGGAAACATAATCGGAATTTTGCGTAACGTAAACGGAAACTAAACAACGTTTTCCGGCGGAACAACCACAGAAACGGAAATTCCGTTTCCGGTAATATGAAAATTTCTAAGCTCAGTATATATAAAAAAGATGAGAACAAATGCAGCACCATTCAGTTCCGTCTGTAGCAGCTCCGTTTTCATCCATTGAACTGTATGTATATATTCTAAGATCACTATACTCAAATATTTCCGCATCGTCACCTGCAGCTTTGTGTGCTCTTTAGCACCAATGCTGGATGCCGTCATTCCACCCAACTACGTGGGGTTGTTGCTGAGATTTCAATTGGATTCCTCGATACAGCCTTATCCCGAGAGGCCTTAAGCACTTACTGAAGTTGCATTTTCTCGCAGATCTTGAGTGAGTCCTTCAGAAGTCGTAAAATTAAGTCTCAGGCCGCGCTTGGATTCCAGTAAAATAACCGGCGTGGCTAAAATACCCGTGTTTCCGCTCGGTCAGCTGTGGAAAAGATACGGAGGTCTGGAGGTCCGTAAATAATACACCGGTATAGGCCTAATTTACTGGGCATCCAATCGCGGCCTCAAGGGTTCAAAGGTGCGTCTGGAGTTGGGAGGTTGCATGCAGCAACTTGGTCCTCCCCCTTTGAGACCAGATTGGTGATCAGATCAATGATGATCGTCTACACTCGAATGGACCAGTACCACACTAATTTATCCCTACCTTTTTTCCTTGCCCTTTTCACCGTTTAGGCTCTGTCGTCAGTCCATGGAGAGCCTTGGAGAGAGAGGATCACGTAGCCTATAACACAACGACAGCAGGAAGGCCAGGGGAGCTGGGTGATGTATGTAAACTCAACTAACCAAAAGTATGGTGCGTATGGTGTGGAAATGTGGTGCAACCGCACTTTGTCAAGTGCTTTATAATGGCTACATTACGAGTTTGATAATCTCTTCGGATAGGATTACGCAATGGGGTGGGTGGTAGTTCACAGAAGTAAGTACAATCATACTTGGGGCTTAACGAGGCTGCCTAAGATGTCCTGAGACGCCAAGTTTCTAGTCTATATATTTTTTGATAATGAGAATATATTAATACCAAGATGATACCAAATACACTCAGAGTTTGCAACAACATAATGTTTAAAACTAGTTTAGACATTAATTAAAGGCCCCTTTGATTTAAAGGAATATGATAAGATTCTTGTAAAATTGGATCTTGTAGGAAATTTTTGTATTGAAAGTGTTTGATTCATAGGATCATGTCTATAGGAATTATTCCTATAGGAATCTTGTAATGCAAATCATATAGGAAAATAACATGAGGTCCAACCTCATGGAAAATTCCTTCACCTCAATCAAACAAACTTATTCTTCTCATAGGATTTCATTAGACAGGCCATCTAAATCATATGGGATTCCTATTCTATACTTTTCCTACCCTATGAATTAAAGGAGCCCTAAGGATGCACACAGCCAAAAAAAAAAAAAAGACCCGAACCGGGACTAGCTAATCGGGACTAATGCTAGTCCCGGTTCGGCCATGAACCGGGACTAATGGGGTTCCATGTGGGCGAGGAGCTTTAGTCCCGGTTTGTAATACGAACCGGGACTAATGGGGCATTTTTTTTTCAACAATTTTTAATTTTTTGAAAACATTTGAATTTTTTTAAAAATTTAATGTTTTTTATCTTTTTAATTTTTTTTACTTTTTTACTTTTTTAATTCTATTTTGAAATTTTCCACTTAGCCACATACTTAATCTCTAATTACACACTTAGTCATAGGTCAAAGTACTTACCCTGGTCAAACTTCTCATTCGGTCACCCATCCTCAAATTGCTCCAGCCCAAGCACGCTTAACTTTTGAGTTCCTTTCAAATTAGCTTCCAAATGAGAAGTTAGAACTTACAGATATTAGTATCCTATCAATCATATTAACCCCTCGGTTACGATGTTACACTTTTTCATTGTTTAAATTTAAAATTTTGTTTGAATAAGTAACAATGATTATGTAATAGTATATTTTGAATAAATAACAATAAAATATATTTTACTTTATTTTTTCTTTTTACATTTAATATGGAATAATTCATATCTTTACATCCGTAAATCGAAATTTGACAAATAAAATGTCTAAGTCGATTAGAAATATGAGAGGAATTCAAATATGCCATCCATATAAAGATCCACCCAACTCTTGCAAAGGTTTCCTCCGTTTCGTCCGAAGTGGGAGTTTTCACCTATAAGTCCACCAACTTACTAGAGAGAAAGTGAACCCGGTCACACACTGGAGTAGGATCTTGGACATGTACAACACCCAACACACTTGTATACATATGGTATGGAACCACCTAGCTTTTGGTGGGTTTCAGACGCTCTGAAGCCCCGCTTCGGCGAAACCCTATACCCGCTGGAAAAAAGTCAAAATTCCCATGTACCCCTTTGAACGGAGTCAAAAGGGGGTAGGCCAGTGGACTTTTTTTCTTGGTTGTGTTAGGTTAGGACATAGGAACATCCAAAACCAAGATCCACCCAACTCTTGGAAAGGTTCCCTCCGTTTTGCCCGAAGTGGGAGTTTTCAGCCATAAGTCCACCAACTTACTAGAGAGAAAGTGAAGCCCGTAAATCTGGTCACACACCGGAGTAGGATCTTGGACATGTACAACACCCAACACACTTGTATATATGGTATTGAACCACCTAGATTTTGGTGGGTTTCAGACGCTCCGAAGCCCCGCTTCGGCGAAACCCTAGACCCGCTGGAAAAAAGTCAAAATTCCCATGTACCCCTTTGAACGGAGTCAAAAGGTTGTAGGCCAGTGGACTTTTTTTCTTGGTTGTGTTAGGTTAGGACATAGGAACATCCAAAACCAAGATCCACCCAACTCTTGCAAAGATTCCCTCCGTTTCGCCCAAAGTGAGAGTTTTCAGCTATAAGTCCACCAACTTACTAGAGAGAAAGTGAAGCCGGTGAAGCCGGTCACACACCGGAGTAGGATCTTGGACATTTACAACACCCAACACACTTGTATACATATGGTATGGAACCACCTAGGTTTTTGTGGGTTTCCGACGCTCCGGAGCCCCGCTTCGGCGAAACCCTAGACCCGTTGGAAAAAGTCAAAGTTCCCGTGTACCCCTTTGAACAGAGTCGAAAGGGGGTAGGACAGTGAACTTTTTTGCTTGGTTGTGTTAGGTTAGGACATAGGAACATCCAAAACCAAGATCCACCCAACTCTTGCAAAGGTTCACTCCGTTTTGCCCGAAGTGGGAGTTTTCAGATATAAGTCCACCAACTTACTAGAGAGAAAGTGAGGCCGGTGAAGCCAGTCACACACCGGAGTAGGATCTTGGACATGTACAACACCCAACACACTTGTATATATATGGTATGGAACCACCTAAATTTTGTGGGTTTCAGACGCTCCGAAGCCCCGCTTCGGCGAAACCCAAGACCCGCTGGAAAAAAGTCAAAATTCACATGTACCCCTTTGAACGGAGTCAAAAGGGGTAGGCCAGTGGACTTTTTTTCTTGGTTGTGTTAGGTTAGGATATAGGAACATCCAAAACCAAGATCCACCCAACTCTTGCAAAGATTCCTCCGTTTCGCCCAAAGTGAGAGTTTTCAGCTATACGTCCACCAACTTACTAGGGAGAAAATAATCAAAAAGTGAAATCCTTTGGCATGGAGTCTTTTTATGTGTACTAGTTGCTAGCAAAAATGATAAACTTGAGTTTTGACAAACATTTCAAAAAAAACCTTCACAAAAAAGTCTATCATCTATAGACATGTATAGGTTTCGCTTCAAATGACCAAGTTATGACCATCCCCGTGCCATAGTTTGTGATAATGTGTCCATATTTGATACATAGGTGTGTCTTGGTATGGCAAACATTTTTGGCAAAAACAATTTCCAAAATATTTTTATAAATATCATTTTCCATTTTTTAAGTGCCAAAAATGACTTTTTTTATTAAGCAAGTACCAAAAATATGTTGCAAAAAGTAATATGCATGGTGAAAATGATGATATGGATGTCATATTTGGATTCCTCTCATTTTTCTAATCGATTTAGACATTTTATTTGTTCAATTTCGATTTACGGATTTAAAGATATGAATTATTTCATATTAAATGAAAAATAGAAAAAATATTATAGGCAGGGGAGGGGTATTAGTCCCGGTTCGTGCCATGAACCGGGACTAATGCAGGGGTATTAGTCCTGGTTCGTGCCACGAACCGGGACTAATGCTCTGTGGCACGCCACGTGTCCGGCGCGTGAGCTTTAGTCCCGGTTCATGCCACGAACCGGGACAAATACCCCCATCCGAACCGGGATTAATGGCTCACGGGGCCCTGGCAGCTCGAACCGGGACCAATGCCAGGCATTGATCCCGGTTTTTGACCGAACCGGGACTAATGACTTTTGGGCTCCGGACGAAAGACCCTTTTTCTAGTAAAGCAACATGAACAAACTACCACCATTAACGACACCTAAATTTCGAGAAAATTTCTCCAAAGCGACGCCTCCAGGAAGTTAACAGTGCGCAATCGCCACGTCGACATGTCTGACCACTATAGCCAGATCACGCCATCACATTATGTCCATGTCTAATCGGTAGCTACCTTTTGTTTTTACAGCTTGTAAGCTGTGAGGACTGCCGTACCAATTAATTAACTCATCTGAAAGTAATTGAACTACCGTCTATGTGCGGCCAGCATATCCCATGCAAATCCGAGAGTGCCTGTCCCAACGGCAGGTGCTCAGCTCTGTCCCAACAGCCGATCAGACGCTGGGCCTGGAAAATATCTTGGAAGCTACCACATGAACTTCCACTGGGGTCTAGTAGACTAGATAAATATATCTTCTTCTCCGTCCAAACGAAGAAGACGAGCGCGGATAGTGCAACGTACTCGGCGCGCACCAAGGATTGGTATGGTTTGCGTTGCGCCCGGCGAGGGGACGCCGCTCCACTCGGCCGGAATCGGGAGGCCGGCACGACGTCGCGTCCGATGGACCTCGGGGAATGGCCGTAGTGCCCGCCCGAATATTGTGTCACTCCTCATTCGCGCTAGCTAGCTGATGGGTTTATCTCCGGCCGGCGACCTGCAGTTCGCCATTCCGGGCGTGGACGGAGCCATCATCCAGTCGATCGAGGTCAAATCCGGGGATTCTTTGCCGCCGTGGCGAATCACGCGGCTTGTCAGATCGACCATTCTCCATCGATGGCATGCCTAAGCCAAGTCGCGGCATAGCTGAGAACTGTAAAAAGTCGACTCTGCTCATTCATGCATTAACGACACGTAAAACGGAATCGGAAGTCTCATGGTGTCTCCTCGTCGGAGGGAAGACATTCGTATGCCACCTTTGACAGCGGTCACCCAAAGTTGCACGCCAGGTTTTAATGATCATTAGTTCAGCTGCCGTCAAAGTTTCACTGGTAGTTTAACTAATCAACTTCTGATGTCAGGTGGTCATTTTTCCGCACTGATCACTTAAAAAAAAGATTACCCCACTCTTTAATTACATCGAATGATTTACGCAACCATATATTATAAATTAGTTAGAAATCGAAACCGAACAAAGTGGACACAAATAAAAAAAACCTCGAGCCACGACACTACCACTAACAATATGGTAAAGTCCCAAACAAACGACAACTACACAATTACTAGGCTAAACTTCAAGAAGTGATTGTGGCAAGTGTGCCGGTAATAGCGAGTCCAACCGTGGTCGATCTCGGGATTTTAATCCCAATGACGAGTTTTGAGCAACCACCTTACTGAAGGGCACGACAAAGGCGTGCATCAAAATTTTTCGATCAGAAATCTTGTGTTTTCACCTAAGTGCATATAATCGTCATAAAAACAAGCTCTACCATCATTGCTTAACCGGCTAACGCATCGCTATCCAAATACCACTAGAGAAGATACTGGAAGCCAAGGACGTCCGATAACACCCTGCTTCCAGCAATGTCGCACCACTTTCAATCCGGTTGCAACATGCATGATTTATCTGTAAGGAACATCGTGCGTAGCACCTGCCGGCAATGGGCATGACTTGGCACCTCCTTCGGAAGAGACGTTGTGCATAGGACCTGCCACGCGAGCTGGATCGAACCCGGTTCGGAGGTGGATGGGGCTTCTCATACCGCTGCCGGCCTCAGGAACACTATCACCATCTATAGATTTGAATGACAGTTGTTCACACGATAACGGTGGTTGTCGCTTCCCTTATTCCCAAACTTCTACGATGTCAGCGGATCAGGACAAGTGCCGCCATGTGCCCATATGATGATGTTGCGCAACAACCACCACCCAGACACCCAGCAAGTCCCACCACCCACACTGCCCCGCATGAGGACTACCAGGGACGAAGATCCGCGTCACAATCTCCTCATCGAGGGTATGTTGGCTCGCGCCGTTTCTCGTCTCATGGAATGGAAAAAAAACTAGAACCGACGAGGACGTCGCGGGAGCTTCTCCCCTCTATTCCATCTGATGGTGGTGCGGGGAGGTGAGGATCTGGTGGCTGCTAGGGTTTCTTCCTTGCCATTCGCAAGAATGACTAGGGTGTGCATCGTAGTAGATACGTAGTGCTTACGTATGAGTTCACTGTCATTCAAGAGCATTTTGAAACCACAACAGTGCTTTCACCGTGGCGTACCTTTGGAGAAGATCAAGGGTAAGAGGTAATTGCATGGTGCAAGTAGGAGCACATGCTCCTAGAAGAAAAATTGTTTTCATGATAATTACATACCTAAATGTCGAGTCCTCTAAGAAAAATGCAAATGAGATTGGTGCAAATCTATGAGAAGGAATACATATTGTTTAAAAAATTGTTAAAAGGTGATACTAACAAAGAGTTTGGAAATATAGGCATGAAGTCATTCTGGGAAACTCCTGATTTTCTGAAACATGCTACAGTTACAGTTTACCAAAAAATACTTCCCTCAAACTGGTTTTACTCATAGGAGGCGAAGATTTTGAGGGGAAAATATTGCTCTTCTCCGGCGGATTTCCTAAAACCGATTTACTAAATATGTTTTTTAGTCACACCTCTATATCTTTGTTGTTCAAACAACATAATTGATGGTTAAACAAGATATTAAAGCAATATATCTCATGCGATAGTTCAATCCACATAGTTTAACACTATAATTATAAGAACATAGTTCAAACGTCATTACCAAAACAAAACGATATTGCAAACACCGCAGTTCAAACAACAAAATTTAAATGAAATAGTCTAACAAGAAAGATTGTCGGTGACTACTTCTTGTAGCAGTAACGTCAATACCTTATCTCCTCTAGAGATCGGCGGGATATCGTCCCCGGTATCAGCGTCCTTCCCTTGTGCAGGGAGACCCGCTTATACGCACCTACTTCGTGAAACTTGTCAGCTTGCTCTTGTCCGTTAGAGCGTCTTCATCGTCAATCTTGGTGGCTGCTTCGTCTAAAGAGGCATCCCACAATGTTTGGTTGGTCTTGAAGGCACCTCGTGCCTCGGCATCAGCGTATGTTGTTCCAACGAGGCATGTACCGCCTGGTCAAACTCATGTTACTCGTCTCGCTTTGCATCCTCCCGCTTCGCCTCTTACAAATCACATCTTGGGATAGGTCACCACCATAGAGCCGTGAGAGAGATAGTGAGCGAGTGAGTGTGTGTGTGTGTGGGGGGGGGGGTGTGTGTGTGTGTGTGTGTGTGTGAGAGAGAGAGAGAGAGAGAGAGACGCAAGAGTATCAGCTGAGGAAGGTTGTGTGGTCAGGCCAGGTGTGTGAAACTAACAAGAGGACAACAACAAGGTCACGACGAACGAGGACGATTGTGTGGATGGCCACACACGACAATCCACCTTTCAGACGTCGGTTCACATTTTGGTGGGGTGGAGGCATGGTCTCTTATAACTGACAACTGAATTGGAGTTATGGGCTCTTACTTCGACTGCAGTGTGGCAATCCTTTCGCTTTTGGCCTTTCCTTTAGCGTATAGATAAGAATACATATTTTTCGATAAAGGGTTTACATCAATTTCAAGACGATACCAATTACACCCGGCCTCTGCACCAACACGATATAAAGAGCCAGTCAACACATCGAGAGGATGCATGCAACCAAACTATTACAAAGGCCAGAAAAAATGATCAACAAAATAGCTGCAACAATTTTTGTATCAACCACCAATCATAGTAACACGAGGATAGGTAACCAAAGAATAACGCCTTCAATTAGGGAATGGCGCATGATGTCAAAGTCGCATGATCAAACCATACTGGTCTGATCATGAGTTTTCACCCCAAAAGAAGTCTGAGAAAACTCGAGGCAACGCCTTCAATAATCGAATGACGCGTGAAGGTCATTGTTGCCAGGTTCGGACCAATGAAGGTCATACCTAGAGCTTTCACTCATGGATTTGAAATGCAACACTAAAAGGGCAACACCAAACTGAAGTCACCCTTTTTCCACCACCATCCGAGTCACCATCGTACAACAGCACACGCACAGGCCTAACGGACCTAGCCATGTAACTGGAACCATGCACGCCCAAAATTTCGCCGAGCAACGCCTAGGGTTGCCCGACATCAACAGTGCCCCTAACGATGAGGGTGCGCGCACTTAGGTCGGAACTCACGCATCGACCAAAATAGAGTCACCACACTATCGTTCCAGACGCCTTCGCGGGCTATGTCGAGCACTCTAATCCTTCCACCTACCCAGGGACAACGAATCACTAGAGCGTCGTCGTCGGGATCCTCCGACGAATGAGCCTTGGGTTTGGGGCTGGGAAGACACATATCGCCGCCTCCTCCGGGCAATGGGATCACTAAGGTCCACCATCACCAGAATTCAGTAATTAGAATTCCTCCCCTATGTAACCCCCACAGTTATCGAAGCCAAGACCGGCCGCCACGCTTCCCTTGCAACCGCACTGGCACAACAGAGGAGAGAAGACCCGGGAACACCACCATAGTTCCCGTCTGGTCCACCACCGGGTGGTACCATACCCATCAAAACCTGTCCCTACCAGATTTCGCCAAGCCGGTCTAGGAAGGAGCCGCAAAGGGGGGTTGGAGTCCCACCGAGCAGCGTCGTAGCGACTGGGACCAGGCCCCTCAGGGCATCCGACTTCCAAGTCACCATGCGAGGAGATCCTCGCCGCTACATCATCAGGACCACACAGTGTTCCGGTAGCAGCTAGCCTCCTGGAGCGCCGAGGAGGTGGGACGGACGGGGCGACGTTTAGGGTTTCCGTCCTCAATCGCCTACGTGAGACGGCTGTTACACTTAGAATATGTGAATCAGATGCATCGTGGATCCTCTATAACAACTAAACCCGAGACACCAATTGGGCGTTCAAACCAGGAAAACAAGGGCGAAAATAATTCCCAGTGAGCACTCCTCTCTCTAGGCCCGCCACTTTGTTAGATGTCTGCCAACACCCCTACGTGATGAGCAATGATGCACTCAGAGGATAATGGGACCAAGGTCCATTTCCTAATAGAACCACTGATGTCGTCATATCTCCACCGTACAAAGCTTTTTGAGAGCAGCCGAACGCGCCGCGTATGTCCAAGTGAATTTCCTAGAGACGACAAAAGACTAAAGGCATCCTTATCGTACCCACGGATTGCACACAAGTAACTTGTCATGTAACTTCATCTTTATAAAGGTTTCTCTTTCTTATGCATGCTGCTTTCCAGCTCCGGTATTATTTGGTAACGCAGTTTATCACATGCTTGGGGTTTATTTGGCATTGACATATATATTTATAATCTAGCTTTTTCCAAGCATTTTTTCTCACACACACAAGAACACGCGCGAGCATCGCGTGTTTTTATATATTAAGATAGACAGAGAATTACAATTACAAGATGTTGTGTTGACAAGCCACAGACGGCCTGTCCAACTGACTCAACTAGGTGACTTCTCTCGAAATTCCACCTAAACCCGCCCTAGACCAGATAGCGAATTCCTGTCGAATACGGTTGCAAACCGCAGCCACAGGTGTTGATTTCTGATCAAACACTCGACTATTCCTTTCTAACCATATGTTTCTGGCAGTGAGGATGACCAACCCATTAATCTTCTTCTTGTCCTTGGTTGGTACTGCTGCTGCCAATGCTGGCCACCACTCAGTCGGCACCGTGCTTGCCGTAGGCATGAACTGGTGAAGATTGTATTGTAACAGAATTGTGAACCAGACTTCTCTAGCGAAAACACACCTCACCATGAGGTGAATACCAGTTTCTGGTTCTTGATTGCAGAGCGGGCAGCATGGTGGGTGTTGTAGCCCTCGTCAGCTGTCCAAAGTCGATTCTTGATTGCCAGCCACATGTGAAGCTTCTGAAGTAGTGGCGCCCCGGCCTTCCACAGCTCCTTTGCACACGGAGCTGCTGTTCTTCCGAAGAAGAAAGCAGTATAAGCAGTTTTGGAGGAGTATATGCCATTGTTGCTCAATTTCCAGCGAGTACTATCTTCTTCTTCTGAGATGGCATGTTGTTGCACTGCTTCCCAGAGGTCCATATACTCAACCAGTGCTTGAATCGTGAGCTCATTTCGGAATCCTCCGATCCAGCTTTCATTGTGCAAGGCTTCAGCCACTGTCTTTGACTTGGCATTGCTTTTGACAAAGTTCCAGAGAACAGGGGCGAGTTGTTTTGCTGTTCTTCCTTGTAACCATGGGTCGGTCCAGAATTTCAGCGTCTTGCCATTGCCCAAACTGCAGTCCACTGCCGCCACGAAGAGTTCTTCTGCCTGCTTAGGGAATGAGAAGCGGAGTCCCTTCCAAGGTGTGTGCTCATCTGTCAGCTCACGCCATCGCCATCTCATTCGAAGAGCGAGGTTGAGCGTGTGCAGGTTTTTATTCCAAGACCCCCCAGCTCTTTAGGAGTACAACAGTCTTCCATGCCACTTTGCATTGGCCTCCTCTTGCCTCTTCCGACCCAGCCCAAAAGAAATTCCTGAAAATCTTATTTGCTTGTTCAAAGAACCATGGTGGTAATCCAGTGCCATCATTGGGTAAATAGCAGCTGACATAAGAGCGAGTCAATGATCACCAACCTCCCGCTTGTTTTCATAAGTCCAGCCTTCCAGGAAGGCACTTTTCTTGCCAACTTATCTACCATAGGCTGCATTTGATTCCTTGTTAGCCTGAAAGGTGAGAGAGGCAGTCCTAAATAGGTTATTGGGAATTCTTTTACAGGACAAGCGAGGGTGGCCAAAATCGCCTGAAGGTTGATATCTGTGCACTGAATTGGGGAAGCCGAGCTTTTTCTAAGTTACACCGCAGTCCGAGGCCATGCCAAAAGTCTGAGCAGTTCAATTGCCGCTTTTGCCTCAGCTTCCACTGGCTTTATAAATAGCACAACATCATCTGCATATAAGGACAGACGATGTTTAATTCCCAAGCCTGTTAGTGGCTCAAACACTCCAGCTTCCTCTGCAGTTCTGAACACTGCATTGAGCACATCCACCATGAGCACGAATTTCATTGGTGAAACGGAGTCCCCCTGCCGAAACCCTTTTGCATGACAGAATTGAGGTCCTGGAACTCCATTGATCAACACTTTGGTGGTAGCTGAAGAGAACAATGCCAATCTTGCTAACCATCTTGGTCCGAACCCCCTATGCCTAAGAACCTCAAAGACAAAAGGCCATGCAATTGAGTCAAGGCCTTTGCCAGATCCACTTAAGTAGTAGGGCTGGCACCTTTCTTCTATGTAAAGTCCTGACCGATTGATGAACCATGAAGAAGTTGTCTTGGATCGATCTGTCTTTGACAAATGCACTCTGGTTTTTGTCGACCAGCTCTGGCAGGACAGAGGCCAGCCTCATGGCCATGGCCTTGGAAATGATCTTAGCAACGCTATGGATCAAGCTGATTGGCCTGTAGTCACTCACCTCCACATCATCTTCTTTTTTAGGTAGCAGTGTAATATAGGCACCATTTAGCCGCACAAAACCCCTGCCATCAGAGGTATCAAAAGCACTCACAGCCTTCATCACAACATCTCTAATGTTGGCCAGCAGGACTGATAGAACCGAGCTGAAAAACCATCGGCCCAGGTGCCTTATCTGCTGGCATTTGTTTTATTACCTCCCAGATTTCTCCTTCGGTGAAAGGTAGCTCCAGGTGAGCCAACTCTACTTGCGGCAATCCCATCTGAGTCAAATCAAGACTATGTTCCCGCTCCACTGGTGTACCCAACAGTTCTGTAAATGTCACTGCCATATCGGCCATTCCCGCAGCATCTGTTGCCAGTGACTCCTCTCCGAAGGCGAAGTATTGGTTTTTTCTTTTCCTGACACTTGCTTGTAGGTGGAAGTAGGCTGTGTTGGCATCTCCTTCTTGCAACCAAGTAATTCGGATCTTTGCCTCGCCATAGTACGCTCCAGAGAAGCAAGCCCAACACCTTTTTCTTCAATTGAGCACGCAGCCAAAATTCATCGTCATTTAAGGGTCGGGAGTCCATTGCTTGGTCAAGTCTGAATATCACTTCATTCGCCATTAAGTTGTTCCTTGACATTGCCAATTTTTCTCTGGCTCCATCTTGACAAACACTTTGCTGTTTCTTTTAGCCTCTGCTCGAGATCAGCAAAGGGGTCATTAGTTCTTCATGCGTGAACCAGGCAGCAGCAACAGTCTGCTGATATCCTCCAACTTAGGCCAGAAACTCTGAAAATGAAACCTAGACTTGCGATGAAAAGCTGTATTCGAAGACAACATAATTGGGCAATGATCTGACAGGCTAGATGAGAGGGCTTGCAAAGCTGTCCGGGAACATGAGCTCCTAGTCCACTGTACTGAACCACCTATCAAGCTTAACAAGAGTTGGGGTTCTTCTCTCATTGCTCCAAGTGTATCTACGACCTACCAAGGCTTGCTCTTTTAACTCCGAATCATTGAGCAACCTCCGGAAGACCCATCATTCTTCTGTTAATATTGTCATTGTTTTGTCGGCTGCTTCTATCAGGTTGAAATCCCCTGCTACAGCCCAAGGTCCAGGAACGCAGTCCTGATCGTCCTTAGCTCTTCCAAGAAATCCAGCTTAACTGTCCACTGTTGGTCCATACACAACCGTTAGAGCCCAAGGCTCTCCACCTACATAGCTCAGCTGCAGCGAAAGAGAGTAAGTGTCCACTCTTGTCCTTGTCACTGCAACTCTCGATGATTGCCAAGCCACCACAATGCCTCCTGCAGTATTGTTCGCAGGGAGGAACACAAATTGGTCAATTGTTGGCCCAACACTCTGGCCACCACAAAGATGTCAACCGCTGCCAGTTTGGACTCCACTAAAATGCAATGGACGCACCCGCATCAGCAATCACATCCCGAACAGCATAACCTCGTCTTAACGCATTCAGCCCCGAGGGTTCCACACACAATATGTTCATTCATTGTATCCATAAAGAACTGTGTAAAAACTGACTCCACTGAGTGACTTGCTGATCAGCACAGCAACCACTCCCCCGAAAATGGGGCATCCAAGAAGAACAGCTTGGCTAGTGCTTCAATCCTGGAAGGCGGCAAAGGTTCCTTGAATATTCAGCGTACCTTTCCAAGCAATCGACCGGTGGTTCTCCCTCAATCTCACACATACCCAGCCTTGTCATAAGCACACGTTGTGCCTTCTTGATGCAAGAGACTGGTGCGCCCTTGGATTTGTTCGCGAGCCTGACACTCCGCCTCTTCTTCCTCGGGGACGAACAGCTGCTTCCGCCTCCTTTGCTGGATTGGCGGCAGCGGCAGTAGCGGGGTTGCGATGTGCTGCCTAATCCGCTCTAGAACCCCACTGAGGGGCCCTCCTCCTGCCGCCATGGGTGCCGGGGTGGAGAATCCCGCTGGTGGTGGGTATTGCGGCGCCTCCGCTGCCTCATCTTCGGCAATCACCAAGTTGTTGACGTGGCTCTGCGGTTGTGAATCAGGTACCTCTGTCTTTCTTGGGCCACAGGAGTCTCAAGCTCTGGATGGTTTCCGGGGCCTTTTCCTCGACTTGGGGCTCCTGGGCCGCAGATGGGCCAAGCAGAAGTTGCAGCCCAGAGCCTGGAATGCTGACGTGGTCGCCCCAATGCCCCTCGCCAGCACACGCTTCTTGCCGACCCCGGTGTGGGTCCCCAAAGCTGGCCTGTGGACCCACCACGAATGCTGCCGAAGACCGAATCGACGACCAGGCTCGTGCGGATCGGACCACAGACAGATTGGGGTGAGGCCACCGACTCCTGGGCCCCCCTCCAATCATGCCGTTGCTGCGCGTCGGCGTCGCGGAGGACAGCGGAATCTGAATCCACTGTCTGGGAGCGTGATTCCAGCTTTGAATCGCCGGACCCGACGAAACCGCCAAAACCGCTTTCTCCGTGGGCCCCTGTCAGCAGCGAAAGCTGAGTTGACCGGTCCACCTGGCCTCCGCCCGCTCTGCCGACCACCTCCCTCCTTGGCGGTGGCGCTGCCGAGGAGGAATCATCCACCTCCATGTCCGCCGTCGCGCCACCCAGATCACCACTCTCGTTGCTCGGGGCGGTGTTGCTTGGATCATCGCCGTCACGCCGTCCTTATTGCTCATCTGCGGAATGCGAAGGTGGCGGAGATGGCGGCGGTGATGGCGGGTCAGAGACCGCCGCCTCCACCGGCTCAGCCAGCACCCTGATTTGAACTTCGTAGCGCAGCGTTTTCGCCCTTCTCCTTGCAACCGGACCACGATGACGGCCCGGTCCCCGGCGTACCACTGGTGGTTCTTCGATGAACAGGGCGCATCGCGGCGGGATGCGCGCAGGGTCATCGGTCCTCACCCAAGCGCGGAAGCGCGACATGTCATCACGGCGCCTCGTGGGGGTGTCGATGTCGACAACGAAGCCTACGCCGTCCATGACCAAGTCCGCTGCTCGCCTGGTCCATGCATGCTCAGGGATGCCGCGCAGATCGACAGGCACCAGATAGGGGAGCGACACGGCCGTCGCATGGGCCTGCCGCAGCCATCCCCGGAGCGAGAGCGTGAACCAAGGGCCCGGGGCATGTCCACGCCTTGCCATCCTGTCTCTGTCCCTCCGCTCCTTGCAGAACACGAGAAAGTCCTCCGGCGAGAAAGGCCTGATTGACATGTCCAGCGGCCCCAGCTCAAAGGCGGCGTGCAAGGCCTCAGCAGCGTCAGCCATGCCCACCTCCCCTCGCGCGCTGGTGATCGTGACGACAATCGCCCGTTGCATTTCCTCTTCAAAATTCTCCAGCTCCTCCGACCACTCCAAGAAGCAAGGAGGGAGTTCCGGCGGCATCAGCGGCACCTCCAACCGGGGCGCCGCCTCCACGGTCGGCCTTGCCGGGACGGCAGGTCCCCTCGCAGAGCTTTTCGCCGAGCCCTCGCGCTCCACCCGATGCCAGGTCTGACCCATCCGCACAGCACCAGGTGGTGGCGGACCAGGCGGCGGCGGAGGGGGTCTTTGATCTGGGTTGGCCTTTGTCGGCCTCCTCTCATCTTGCGCCGGGCACCTTGGCCTCTTGCACTCCCTGGCGATGTGGCCTTCTCCGTCGCACCGCAGACAGCGCACCTTGCTGGTGCAGCCTCTGGCGATGTGGCCGCCTCTGAGGCAGTTGTAGCAGACGCCGGCCATCCCCTGCGGCAGTTTCTTGTGCGGCGGCGGCCGCGCCGCCGGCAGCTGCTGCTGCTGGAGCTTCAGTTGTTGCCGCCGAAGCCAGCGGCGACGCCTCCTCGAGCCCTCTGCCACGGACCATCCCGCCTCCATCTCGTGGATCTCCGGCAAAGGCCTGCCTTTTCCCTTCTCCTGCGCCGCCGACGGGCAAGACGACAGATCGGAATCTGACAGAGAAACTCTGCCGCCCAAGCTCCCCAGGTTCGAACCCCGGCGGAGCAGCTCTGGTTGGTGGACACCGGCGCCGGAGTGGCCACCGGTGGGGTGCGGTTGCTTGGCCAGGGTGGCCGCCGCGGCTTTGTGTACCTCTCCAGTTACTAATTATTGGGCTTGGCATTATGAAAGGAAAGGTACTTTCTCGGTCAGGTCAGCTTACAGAATGTTATCAGCGTTCAGCGACCAAGAGGATATGAGAGGGGTGGATTGATCACAGAGCTGGATCATCTAGAGAGCAAGAAGAAAAAGGTTGGACATCTTTGTGAAACTTTCGGTCCCTCTAAGCTGAAGGATTTCCTATGGAGACTTGCTCGTCAGTCTTTGCGATCGGCTGATTTGCTCCATAACAGAAATATGTCTACCTCTAGTTCTTGTTCTATCGGTGGGGCAGAAAATTCTTGGCGCCATTCGTTGCAGGATTGTCGCATGTCACGCTATGTTTGGGCATTATGTGATGAGGAGATGGTGGAGCACATGGTCTTTACTACAGAGCCTAATGCTAAGTTGTGATGTTTAACATGACGAAATAGCCCGGAGCCCCGCTATATTAATATAGCAACCACCCGATACAACCAACAGTCACGAAATGCTGGGCGGTAGCAAACATACACCCAAAGAAAAGAAAAAGAAAAACAAAATGGATACATAGGCGGGTTGACAAAGCTATGGTGACCCGCAATTGATGCGCCCTCTCCGACGAAGTACCACCACACTCCTAGCACCGAATCGACGAGTACCAAGCACTCAAGGAGCACCTTCAAGAAGGAAAGCCACGCTACTGCCCGGACCAGCATATTAGTCCTAGGGTTTCCCCCGGCACATTGGGAAACAGAAGAAGGGTAGCCACGACGCCCTTCAAGAATGAAAGATATCACCCGGAGGCGGCACCGCGTCGGTGTCGGACGAACCGACAAGGATCTCTCCCGAAAACCCCTCCACAACCCCAACGATCCGTAGCATAGGAGCCCCGCGAGGAAAAGCCTCGACACCACCAAATCAGTCGCCCACTAGCATGCGCCAATCGATCCCGATGCCACCATCGCCGTCTCACCGAAGTATCCGTCATGAGGTCAGTCAGACCAATGTGAGAAGGAGTATGAACCGGGGTCAGTCGTACCGCGACCGCGCGGGAGGGAACAACCTCCACCGCCGAGGACGGTAGTCGACCGGACGCGGCCGCTGAGCACACCAGTCCCCGTTAGGTCCGGCCGGACCCAGCGGGTCCGTAAAGCCCCCACGGGGGCACACCAGTCGTAATAGGGTCCAGCCGGGCCCATAATGGGCCCGTGAAGCTCGCCGCCGCGCTGCAACAGACCGGCCGCCGTCGCCGTTGTCCCCTGCATCCTCAACCTCGCCTCCAACTGCAGGAAGTACCTTAGGTCATACTGGCCCGCCCCGACCCAGATGGGGCCCGACGGGCTCAGATCTGGGACGCACGGCACTGCCGGCATTGCACTGGTGCACCTCGTCACCCGCGAGGGAGCAGGAGAGGGAACGGCCGAGGTCGGGACGACAGAGATGGCGCGCCGCCGCCACGGGGGGCGACGGGCGCGCGGGAGGGAGGGAGGGAGTGAGGCTAGGGCGGAGGGAGGCGGACGGCGGGGCGGGCGGTGCTGGAAACCCTAGGGTCGGGGTTGGGGTCGGGAGCTCTTGACACTGGAGATAAATACTTCCTTCTGGATGTTTAACATGCACGCTACTCTCAGCTCGAATGATTTCAGCAGAATGGTCATCACATTGTGGGCTATCTGGACGATGCGAAAAGCAATTCATGAATATATCTTCATCTTCCAGAGCCCTCTGTCCACTTTCAGTTTCGTTAATTCGGACATCGACGAGCTCAATAGTTTGAACACGTCGGTGCAGCATCCTCCTCTCCAACATGTTGCTATGCAGAATAGATGGATTCCTCCAGTTGATGGTGCAGAAAAATTGAACGTGGATGGAGCGTTCTCTCGCAGTGGCAACACATCAGCAGCAGCAGCTATATGTAGGGATTCTGGATGTAATTACCTTGGGGCCTCGGCAATTGTTTTTTATGGTAATATTCCTGGAATTGTAGAATCACTTACTTGTAGAGAAACCCTTATCTTAGCTGCCAATCTTCAGTTAACTGTTCTGCACATTGATTCTGATTGCAAAGAGGTGGTTGAAGATGTCAAAAAACGGAACCCTTGGGAGGTATGATTCAATTTGTGGCTAGGAACCCCTCATGATATTACAAATGTACCTCTGGATATTATCAATGAATAAGGCGTGGCAAGTTTCTCAAAAAAATAACTAGTTTTGACGAGAGGGGATTTTTGGCTATGAGTTCCAGTACTCCTCACATTTAAAAAAAAATCAAATATGGTATTTAAAGTTTCATAAAATTCAAAAATAATTTACGTGAATACATATACATGTTATCAACATGTCTACAAAATTTTGTTAGATAATACGATCGATGTACTGTATCCTACACAAAAATCACAAATCATGTCTTTGAAAAGGTGAAAGAAACGTTCATTTTATTTGCTACATTTGTCTTTTTTCTGCAAGTCACGTATGAAAAGATACTTTGCTGGAAATAAGTTTTTTTCAGATTTTTTGAGACGCAGAAATAAGTTTTTTTGATTTTTTTTAAGAAGTAGGAGCACTGATTTCGGGAGCAGAAAGTGTTTTATATAGTTGTGACGCATTAGGTTCTTGTGTATTGTGTATGTAAGTTTTTCTTTATTTTGTACTTTTGTAATATGCTTTTGGTTCGTTTCTGTCCTTTTTTTTTTATTTTCCATTTTCCCTTTGGTATGTTTCTTTCTCTTTTTTCACAAATAGGTATTATGTTCTATCCAGTGCTGATTTTTTTTCCACAAAGACTATGTTTTCGTCTCAATAATGTAGTTATTTGTTTCTTATGTATTTGTGTTTTTTTTCGTGATCAAATTTGTTCCTCTTGTAATCGTGTTTCGTGTCTCACTTTGTTCATATTCTTTATTCCCCTTGTGGTCGTGTTTTGCTCTTGTGTTACTTTTTTTTACATATAATTGTAATATGTTTCATCCACGAGTTGTAATTTTTTGTTCCACGTAGTCTAAATTTCTGTTTCGACAGTACTCTTGGTTTTTTCCATGATCACTAATTTTTTGTTTTGCATATGTAGTCTTGATATTTTCCTGACCTGGTCATTTTCTACTCGTGATTTGGTCTAGAGACCATAATGTTTTCTACCGCTTGTTCTAATTTGTTGTCGCGCCTCTAGATGTCATTTGTTCCTTAGGCGCTAAATTTCTACCCCAACTGGATCATATTTGTGTTCCACTTAGTTTAAACTTTTGTTCCTCTTGTAGATGTGATTTGTTTCTAAGGCCATAATTTTCTGCTCCAGTCGTGATTTATTACACTCGCGATAAATTTTCATTCCCATTGTAGTCCTGATTTAATTGTTACTCACGCGCTAAATTATTTTCATATGTATTCATCATTTTTTTCCAATCTCATCCAGAAATTTTCCATATCCAAAATATTAATCCACTTGTAGTCATGTTTCGTTTTATGTGTGCAATATTTTATTCTTCTTGGTCTAAATTGTTTCTCTTGATATTTTCTAGAGGTGCTAAATTCGTGTTCCATGTGTAAGTGTGATTCCTCGGGCACTACATTTTCTAATTCACACCTACTCGTGTTCATATGTTCATTTTCCAATGGAGATTTATTTGTGCATTTTTCCTTCATGTCGTGTGTTTGTTCCAAAATTTGTTAATCTTTAAACTCGTAATATGATCCACATCTTCTAAATTACGTTCCATTTTTTATCCAACCTGCATATTTTCTTTGTTCCTTAGCCATTTGGTTCCAACTGTTCAAAGATTCTATTCAGCTAGAAGCCGTGTTTTGTTCGATCTAAGCTAGAATTTTGTTTATTTTGATCTTATTGAATGTCCCCTATTTAATCGTGATTTGTTCCTCTGTATAAACTCTTACCATTGTGTCCTCAAATTAGTTGTTGCGGGTATCTCTTTAAAAACTAATAAACACCTGAAATTTGAATTTAACTATATAAAGATGCAAACAAAAAGTTCTCTTGATTGGCGAAACTAATTCCGGTGTTCTCCTAGCATATGATATACTTTTGTACTTACATAGCGGGATGGCGTGATTATATCATTCGAACGGGCAAAAAAATGATGACGTGGCCAATTAAATGGCTAAAGGAAAATATGATGTAAGATACTTGCATGTGGAGATAGAATATAAGTAGTGAATGCTAATGGGATGACGTGAAAAATTGGTTGGCAGAAAGAGTAAGTGAAGTGGATAGCTTGAATGTTGAGATATAAACATTAATTACAGTTAATTGGTTTTTGCTTTATAAAATGGATAGATAGATAGATAGATAGATAGATAGGAGCTCCTTTTTGTCCCACCTCGACAAGTTAATAAGAAATGAATCATTTGCGCATTTTAAATAGGATATCTCCACCATGTTTCACGTATAAGTCCAAAAATCTTGTGACCGCATGGTGCGTGGGAGTGAAGCTAGATGATGGGCCAGTCCTACCAGGTCATCCAGCTGGTAGGATTCGCCCTGGTAGTAGGAAGAAGGACAATGCATGGGAGCTCTCTTTGTGGGCTAGGCGCTCTATTCTTTCCCTTCTTATTCCGTTTCACCAATGTTCCCCGTGTCTCCCTAAGAAAAAATGAAAACAAAATAAAATAAAACATAATTTATTATGGCTGTTTATTGGAATTAGACAAAACTAAAAATTGGGAATCCTTATTAAAAAAAGAGATTTAGACGCCATTAGAGGGTAATTTATTATTATTCTTAATTTTAAATATCTAATTATCTCCAAAATAGGTTTTCTTGCCGTCTATAATAAAAGTGATCATGCAGGTAATAAGAATTGTCCATGTAGTTAACATAAATGTTCACATGGTTCAGTAAATGTTCATCCAAAATTATTTATCTGTTCATATAAACTACATAAAACTAAAAATTGACACATCTATAGGAAGTGTTGTCTGAAAATAGTCCAAACAGTAGAACGTTTATTTGAGCCCGTGCACAATTATTTTTTTTCAAGTACTCTTTTGTCGTATGAAATTTCTTGACCCCGTGAATTTTGAACTGTGTGAAAACAAATTTACACATTTTAAACAATTATTTGTACATGACAATTATTTTGTAGTGCTCAACATTTTTTTTCACATGTTCCTTCGATAAGCAAATTTGAGGGAATCTGCAATAAGATTTCCCTCGATAATTAACGCCAGACAATAATAAAGCAAAAAAAAATGATGTTCATTATCATAATGAATACTCATATATAGTGAAAATGTTGTTTGTACGTGTTAGAATATATGTTCATAGAAAATAATATAAAAAGATGAAGTTGGTCATGCATATTTAAAACAAAGTAAAATGACTTTTTAAAATGAAGTAATATAAAATTATAAAGTATAATTGATAATAATAAAACACATAAAAATACAAGGAATGGAAGAGGAGAAATAGAACGGGCAGAAAAAGCGGAAAGGAAAACTGAAGACCTTGTTGGGCGTCATAGAAATGTAACGCAACTCCTAAACTCCTATTCGACGCTCGTAGCCAGACCACGTACGTTGGCTTTTCACCGGTTCTTTCCGGTTTTGGGAAACTTCTAGTAGCTTCATTTTTGTTTTTTCTCTATATTTCTTCACTGGGTTTTTTCGCAGGTTTTCTTTCTGTTCGTTTTTTCAGTTCGTTTGTTTTTCGTGTTTTTTCATTATTTTTTCTTTCTTATTTATTTTTTCTTTTTTTCTTTTCATTTTCTAGTTTTATTTTAGTTTTTATTATTCTTAGGACATATTTTCTTTTCTATTTTTATAATATCATATGAATATTTTCTATTATACGATAGGTGATTCTGTAAATTTAATAAACATTTTTTGAACAATGCTAATATTTTTTGAAATCGAAAAGTTTTTAAATCCATGATTTTTTTAAATTCTTGAACACTTTCAAAATTTGTGAATTTTTTCAAATCCACGGGCATTTTAAATTTAGTGAACATCTTTTATAAAAAAATCATGAAATGTGTGAACAGTTTTTAGATTCACGAACATTTATTTAGTTCATGAACACTTTAAAAATGTGTGCACATTTTTAAAATTACGGTTTGTTTTCATATTTATGATCCTTTTTTGAATTGTATATTTTTCAAATTCAAGAATGTTTTTAATTTTTTACAATTTAAAATAGTTAAAAAAAATTCACAAAAAAAATCAAAAGTAATAGGAAAAAACCAGATAGATACGTTTTCGATCATATTGAAGAGCACCAAGGAATTGAAAACCAGAGACCCCGCTGCCACCGTCGGTCGCACGGCTTCGCTGGCGGCGTGCTTAGGCGACGGAGAGGAGGGAGAATGGGGAAGGCGGTGCGACCTAACTAGGGTTTTGGTCGTCACCTGTGTGATATTTGCAGAGGGTAAAGTTCGGACGCGAAGAACCCTGGGAACTTCCATATGTATGTTCTCGGTAGCGGAGCACAGAACACGCGCTCACGGCTGAATTTGACGCCAAGTCGTCGATGTGGCGTTGCTTTTGGAGGACGATCCCCAAGACCCCAACCGCGTCGTTAATTAACGGAAAAGATGCACGACAAGTCACTATCATCACACGCAGGACAAATGCCGTCCTATGTCAATTTTGTGATTTAACAAATCTTCATGTCGTTAGTGCTTATGGTAGGCATCTTCGAACAAGAATAACGCCAACCGCTGGCTGCGATGATCAAAGTACTAGGAAATATAAATACATTAATTAAAAGAGACACTGGAATCGGTCCTCTCTTAGGACATGGCATTATTTTTCTCATGCAACTAGGGGCGGACGTTCGGTCATGACTGAAAGTTCGGTCTATATATTTCGGCCTGTTTTAAAATTGTCTCTTTCAAAACTAAAGACCGAAAAATACTCATATATTTTACTGTGCGACATCTTTCGGGTAACCGATAATTCGAGTTCGGGAGTGGAGATTTATTACTCCCGAGTTACAGTGCTCGCTGTGTTTTAAAATAATCAAAAACAATATTTCAAAGTTTCCCGAAAATGTGAAACAAATCGTGGATATTCTCAATGATGTATCCTAAAAACTTGAAAAATTCAATTAGCAATACTTTGTATTTTGAGCTACACAAAAAAAAAACAAATATACAGATCTGAGTATAGTGTTTCAAATCTTCAAAAAAAATTAAGATTTTGTCATTTTTCTTTAGCCCATAATACAAAGAATTTCGCGTTGGGATTTTGCATGTTTCTAGGCTACATCATGGACTACATCCATAATTATTTTCAATTTATTTTAAAGCTTCTATTATTTTTTTGATTTTTAAAGTGAACGAAGCATTGGAGGTCGGGAGCACAAATGACTTTCCGGGTCATGACCAAATAGTATGATAGATGTTGTTTTGGAAAATGTTCAGTAAGAAATTGACAGTATTTCAACCATAAATTTGGATATTCTGAATACATATATTATTAATGGGGAGGAATAAATCTTTGACGTAGGAAACAAAAATATTACCACAATATATGACTCACAGTTTTCGCATTTCACGTTGTTCATAGGTCGGAAGGAGTGTGGAGAGTGTTTTTTTTTTTTTGCGAAACACAGTACAACGCAGACGATCACATACACATGTACACACTCATCCCTATGAACGCACGCACGCACACCTTACCCCTATGAGCACCTCCGAAAGATTGAGCCGGCGGTCGGGTCTTGAGATTGACGAAGTCAACACAGGCGCCTCGCTGTCGACGGGAACGTCGCCTCCCACTGAAGAATAATTCCGCTTAAATGAGAAACACCAATGTCAAATCTAGGATTGGAGAGTGCTCGATTGGGTCATTTTTGCAGGAGAAGCGTCTATAGTATGTTGTGCTGAGATGGGTCATTGAGTAACGTCCTAAGAGTGGAGACTGGGCTAATAGGATGCTCTCACGTGAAATTCGGTCAATTTGGTCCATTAGGTTAATGGAAACTAATGACGGAATTTACCGAATATTTTGGTCTTTAAAATTTGGTACCCAAATATTTTATCAGTCTTTTCGGTTTCGGTTTCTCTTCACACCCCTAAGTGCAACTACAGAACTACGCATATTTTGGAACTTAGTTTTTAGACAAAAAACTGTCAACGAAATCCAACAAAGGAGCAGAAAACAAGTCCACATCAAAGTCCACATGGACTTTGAAAGTTTAATTCAATGTAGTGAGATTCTGTATCCAGACTTAATCATTTTCTGCATGACCAAGGTGAATCCTGGTTTCACAGTCTGTCGCTCCTCACTGTCACATCTGCTTGGATTGCCAGCTTACCACCGCCGTCGACCGCCCCGCCGGAGGACGGCCAAGGTTCGTCACCGCCAGTCGTCTGGCCCCACTACCGCACGTGTCGGGGGGCTACCCCCGGGTAGGGTCAAGGCTTGACATAAGTTGAGTTTAAAAGGTGTGCCGAGATACGGAAATGGCCGACCTGTTTGGGCCTGGGAGTGTCCGAGCTTCATCTTGATCTGGAGAATATAAAGGCCGACCTATCTTGGCCCAGAGGGGTCCGGGGTATCCCGTTGGCATGGGTCGAGGTTCATAATCCGAGCTATGATCAGCCGACCTAACTACCTCGGTGCTATGATTTGTATTGTGAGTGCAGGAGAAGCTATTTGAAGGAAGTAATGTCCGACCTGGTCGGATCTTAAGTGCAAGACCCGAGGTAAGGAGCGGGAGCAAGACCCGAGCAAACCAAGGCAAGAGGCCGTAGGTCGGGCAGGAGTCAATGCTCCTGTCACTTCCCGCCTGACACGGGAGCGTCTGTCACGGAGCCTGGCAGAGGCGTGTGATACGTCTCCAGACGTATCCATAATTTCTGCTGTTCCATGTTTATATTATACCATTTGCTACATGTTTTATATACACTTCGTATCACTTTTATGCATTTTCTGGGACTAACCTATTAACAAGATGCCACAGTGCCAGTTCCCTGTTTTCTGCTGTTTTTTGTTTCAGAAAGTTACTTCTGGAAATATTCTCGGAATTGCACGAAACAAAAGGCCAGGTCCCTATTTTTCCAGCACGTACACGGAGTCCGAAGGAGAGACGAAGACTCGCCAGGAGGCGGCCAAACCACATGGTGGCGCGGCAGGGGGCCCCACCGCGCCAGCCTATGGTTTGGGCCTCTCGAGGGTCCGCCGACATCGCCCCTTCGCCTATTTATTCACCGAGACGAGAAAACCCTAAAACACCGAGTCTTTCATCCAGAACATATTCGCTGCCGCCGCCGTCGTCAACCCTAACTCGGGGGGTTCCTGAAGCTCTTCCCGGCACCCTGCCGGAGAGGGGAATCATCACCGGAGGGCTCTACATCGCCATGCCCGTCTCCGGAGTGATGCGTGAGTAGTTCATCCTTGGACTATGGGTCCATAGCAATAGCTAGATGGTTGTCTTCTCCACTTGTGCCATCATGTTTAGATCTTGTGAGCTGCCTATCATGATCAAGATCATCTTATTGTAATGCTACATGTTGTGTTTGCTGGGATCTGACTTATATTGATACCTATGTGGAGCTGAATATTATATTATCATGTCTATGTCATTTGTGATCTTGCATGCTCTCCGTTACTTGTTGAAGCCTTGGCCACGTGAATACTTGTAACTCCAAGAGGGGGTATTTATGCATGATAGTTGGCTTCAACCTCTATTTAACCTGGGATAGTGACAACAAGTTCTAAGGGTGTAGATGTGTTGTTGCCACTAGGGATAAAACAGCAATGCTTTATTCAAGGATGAATGTATTGTTTACATTACGCACATTACTTAATGCAATTGTCTGTTGCTTGCAACTTAATACTGGAAGGGGTACGGATGTTAACCGGAAAGTGGACTATTTAGGCATAGATGCATGCTGGATAGCGGTCTATGTACTTTGTCGTAATGCCCAAATGAATCTCATAGTAGACACCACAACTCACACATGCATGTTATATGCACTTATCAATTGTCCAGCTGTAATTTGTTTACCCAGCATGTTAGTTATCTTATTGGAGAGACACCACTAGTGAACTGTGGACCCCGGTCCATTCTTTTACATCTGAAATACAATCTACTGCAATCATTGTTCTCTACTGTTTTATGCAAACAAACATCATTTTCCATTCGATACGTTTAACCCTTTGTTTTCAGCAAGCCGGTGAGATTGACAACCTCACTGTTAAGTTGGGGCAAAGTAATTTGGTTGTGTTGTGCAGGTTCCACGTTGGCACCGGAATCCCTGGTGTTGCGCCACACTACACTCCTCCACCAACACCTTCGAAGCAAACCTCGTTTTCCTACTGGTCCGATTAAACCTTGGTTTCATACTGAGGGAAAACTTACTGCTGCACTCATCATACCTTCCTCTTGGGGTTCCCAACTGACGTGTGACGTACAAGCATTGTTTCTGGCACTATTGACCTAGAGCCACCAGCGTGCCCCGGGTTCGGCGGGGCTGCACGTCTCTGACCGCTGACCACGCGAGATCCGGGGAAAAGGCTACGAGGTAGCACGGCGTGGCTACGTCCTGTCTCTGTCAGAGGAGACTTGCTAGCTCTGCCGTTGTGCAGCAGGGGATGGGCATGCCATGTCTTGTCCCTGACAGGGGTACGATGGTGACCAAAGCAGAGGCATGGCTACAGTGTTCAGCGAGGGGCACAACGGTAACTCGGCTGGCCTATATAGTGGGCTGCAACCCCTCCTGCGTGAGGGACGAACAACAGAGAGGAACCCCGGACTCAAGCGGAGGGAGCTCGGAGTTCCTTTCCCCCCCCCCCTTGTAGCTTCATCTTCTACCTCAAGTTCTCACCATTGTATCATCATACAGCTCGAGGAGCAGCTTGTACGTGTCACCGAGAGATATACACCAAGTAGGATAGTGCTGCAGTAGGGGTGTTACCTCCCCAAGAGGGCCCCAAAGCAGGGTACATCGTGGTGTGCTTTGTGTTCTTGGTTTCTTGGCTTCTCGTTCGTGTTCTTGCGGTTTCTTGCGTGTTCTTGCTTGTGCACTTCTTGAGTGCATAAACCCTCCCCGGATTCCCCAACGACCATTCGGCCCCATCTTAGCCATACCTATGGCATCTGCCGTGATCCCACCACGACAGCACGGTAGGTCAAAGCCCAGCCACGCGCCGACGACCACCGAAGTCCAGCGCCCAAGACCATGATGCCACCGCGATAAGTTGCGGTCGCCACCACCACCGGCCGCATGGATTTCTCCCGACGGCAACCTCCAGGCAGGAGTGAGAAGCGGGGCGGCGGCAACGCTAGGTCAAGGTTGCCCTCGTGTCCCCCTGCGTGGGGAACGGCGTGGGGTTGACTCCATCGATGTCACTCTCCGCCCAAGTGAGATGCCCTCACACCCTAAAAACAAAAGATGTTGGTAGTACAATTAGTGCTAATTATAAAAACTATGTTTCTTCTTTTTCACATTAGAATACTTTTATTCTTGATAGAAGCAGAGGGATGAAAATTGTGCCGGGAGATGTATATTCATGTATTCCTATGCAAAAAAAGACAATAGCCTCGGTGAACAGTATCATGTCCTATTGACTTTTTTTTTTGCATTTGTCACATATGGTCATATTTTTGATAAAAAATTGTGGATACACAAGATACAACATAACTTATATTCATGATTTGTTTCGCATTTGATGTTCAAAACCTCAGAACTGGACATCCGATAATTAGAGCATTCCAACCCAGGCCCGCAAACGGACAGGGCCAGTCCGATTCTGTCCGAACGGACAGGTGAGGAGCTCCAACGGCCCACCGCATACGGACCGTTGTCCGCGCGGACACGAATTTTGGACCAAACCTGGCCCAAGTTTGGTCCAAGTTTAGGGAGAACGGACAGGCTCACGGTCCGCCCTTTGTCCTCCCTTGTCCGTGTCAGGCCCAGGCGCCAGCCACACAAACCCTTCCCCGTCCCTTTCGTCCCCAAACCCTCCCGCGACCGTCGTCGCCCTAGCCGCCGCCCCTCGATGGAGGACGGTCTGTCCAAGTCCACGGCCGCCGCCGGCGTCGCCGCCCCTCGATGGAGGACGGTCTGTCCAAGTCCACGGCCGCCGCCGGCGCCGCCCTGTTGAGGCCGAAGAAGGAGCGGCTGCCGGAGTCGGACAAGAGGGCAGCTCGGAGGGAGAAGACGTGGCTCAAGGCGGCCGAGGACAAGGCCGCCAAGCAGGCGGCCGAACAGGTGGAGATACTCGCCGCCATCCAGGCCCGCGCCACCACGGACCTCATCGCTACCCAGGCCGCCGCCCGAGCCATGCTTCTCCTCAAGGGGGAGGTGCTTGACGGTGCTTTCTGCGCCGGCGTCATCCCCGGTGTGGTGGCCTCGGCGGGGAGCTCGGCCTCGTCCGCCAAAGGGGAGGCCGCCACGGTCCTCCTCACGTGGTCTCTCGACGGCTTCGCCGCCTGTCATGTACCCCGCGGGCGCGTCACGGTTTGGGTCCCGCGAGGCGTCGCCGGAAATTACGTCGGTCCCGGCGGCCCCTTTCGTGCCCCCCTTTGACCTCAATGTCACGCCTGCCTCGACGACATGATCTGCGATGGAGGAGACATTTTCACCAACATCGAAGACGTCGAGACGCAAGACCGATGGAGACACTCAAGCCGAGACACAAGAAGGTGTTGACATTGATGAAGAGCCGCTCGAATTTGACGAAGAGCACGCCAACCTCGTTGCCAATCTCAAGAAGAAGAACGCACGGACGACGTCCTACACGGACAAGGAAGATCAAGTTCTATGTGAGTGTTGGATGACATGTGGGCAATCCGCCAAACACGGTGCTCAACAAAGGGCACCGTGTTTTGGAATAGGGTGTGGAAGCATTTCCATGAGATAAGGAAATTGCCTCCTTACAAGATCGAGAGTGATCGCAACGAGGGCTCTCTTATTGTTGGGACGTGATCAAGGGATGCCCGAAGTGGGTCAAGCTCTACAACTCCTTGAAGAAAGGGGGCGATGCATCGAAGAAGAGGGCCAACAAAGAAGATGATTATGATGTGGAGCCCGGCCAAAACTCCGGTGGCCGTGTGGTGCGGCTGAGGGGACACAAGTCCAACAAGCAAGATGCCAAGCGTGAGGCGGCGGCGGCTCAATTGGAGGCGACTTTGAAGGGGTTGATCGCCGAAAAGGAGGAGTCCACTGTCGCAAGGTACGTGGAGAAGCGCAAAGACAAGGAGGAGGCCATGGCATGCCATGTGGAGATGCAAAAGAAGAAGCTAGAGATAGAAGCGGACCGGATCAAGAATGAGGCAGACCGCGTCAATCTTGCGGTGATGGCCGAGGAGAACCGGATCATGATGGCTGACTTGAGCATCATGGACCCGGAGTAAAGAGCCTGGATACTCAAGAAGCAAAAAATGATCTGCGATCGCGATGATGCTTGATGTCCTTCTCTTCTATTTACTATCATTAAATTTGAACTAATTTATATTTTGAACTATGTGTCTATTCGAACTATGTGTAATTTCAAACATCATTTTGTATGTCATGCTAGATGTCCTGTTTTTTTTTTTTTGAGGTATAAGGTGGTCGTATCCACCGCCCGAATAGATAGAAAAGAGGTGACCCAATTTATAAGGGAAACCGGGTCCAAAAACCATACAAGCTGTACAAAAGAATGACACAGACGAAGCGACCCGCCGCCCACACGACCCAAGTCAAACAAACGCCACATAACACACCACCAGCTCCGGGGCCGCCGCCCCGGCGTAACAACCAGATCGACCTTCGCATCGCCCGAAAGTGATCCAATCATGGTCGACGAACCCTCTGCCCACGCAGTCTTCATCCAGGTTGCCACCAAAACCACCATGTACCGGGGCCGCCGCCCCGGAATAGCAACCAGATCGACCTTCGCATTGCCCGAAGTTGATCCAGTCAGGTCGACGAACCCTCTGCCCACACAGTCTTCATCCAGGTTGCCACCAGACCCACGCTAAGCAACGGCTCTGCCTCATAGAGTCGCCATAGCGTGGGAGCCCGAGGCCGCCGCCTCGGCATAACTCCACCGTCCGGGGCCGCCACCCCGGCATCCACCTCCCTAACCACATCGCCAACCTACCCATCCATCGCGAACCGTCGCACCGAGAGAGCCGATGACTCCAAGACGACGCCTCCAACAAGGTAATGACGCGTCCGTCACCGTCGCCCGCCCCCGACGGAGCTTAGGCTTTCACCCGGAGACCATCGGACCACCCCCGTCGAGCCAGATGTCGAAACTCCACGACGATGCCAACAAGAAGGAGAACGACGCCCAAGGGCGCCGCCATCGTCGGCACCGACCGGAATCGGTGCAAGGCTTTCGCCCGGAGTTCGATCCGCCCATGAAGCTTAGGTAACCGCAAGGAAGGAGTCCGCATCCGTGGCCGCTCACCGACCTCCTCCGCATGCCGTAGCCGCTGCAGCACCTCTCGCCGCCGAAGCCAACAAGCTAGCCGCACCTCGTGCCGCATCGATCCGGGGCCGCCGCCCCGGCTTTCACGTCGCCCGAGTGCCGGAGCACGGCAGCCGGAGGCCACCTGCCGCGCCGGAGCCTCCACCCTGCACCACGCCCTCCTGCCGAGCCTCTTCGCCACCTCCAGGAGCTCAGCGCTCCCCGACGCCGCAGCCACGCCCAGCCCAGCGCTACGACGCGCACGTCCTGCTTGTCGCCTACCAGGCCCGCCAGGCCCAGATGGAGCCCGACGAGGCCCAGATCCTGAGCGCGCGCGCCGCACGGACGGCGCCCTCGGCTTCGATGGTGCCCACCGCACCTCACCGCCGCCGGAAGGCCCCGCCGGCCACCATCAACGCCCGAGCCCGCCGACTCGGCATCCCAGCCCCGACCGCCGCTGCCCCCACGGGCCGGTCCGCCACCTCCACGCGAAGACCACCCCCGCCCACCATTTTTGGCAGCGAGGAGCGCCGCCACCGCCGCGGACGAATCCGGCGATGGCAGCGGCGGGGGGGCGCAGGACGGGGAGGGGTCTCCGGCGGCGCGATGTGGTTCCCCTGGCGCCGCCTGGGGGTGCGGCGCGAGGGGTCGGTTTTTTTTTTCCCTTTTTCCTTTTTCGTGGCGTGAGGGGACCTATTTGTATGTCCATTTTGTATTTTGTTTGTTTAATAAATAGGCAAACATGGTGCCCAACTTTTTTTCTTTTCAAAATGACCATTTTTGCGCTGGGCCGTTGGGGCACCCCACACCAAACGGACAGAGCCCCAGAATCTGTCCGCGGTCCGCCCCAAACGGACAGATTCTGTCCGTTTTTGGTGTCCGTATATGGGCCTGGGTTAGGCATGCCCTTAGGATGACTCCAATGGGGCGACGCATCGAGTCCGCGCGACTCCGTTCCTGTCCGTGGAGGCCAAAAACACGGCCCAACGGGGCGACGCAAATGGACTGCGGTCCGTTTTTTGGTCCGCCGCGACCCATTCTTCGCCCAAATTTGGGCCACCGATGCGTCGGCCGCGGACGAGAGCGGAGCGCTTTTGTGTCCTGCCCTAGTCCGCCCCTGGCCCGCAAATCAGACCATTCCCCACCCCAACCTCCTCCTCCTCTCTCGCCCCTCTCGCCGCCACCGCGCCGTCGCTCCCTCGATTTGGCACTGCAGGCCATTCCGGGGACGCCGTCTGCTGCTCCTCTTCCCCGCCGTCACCGGAGCAGCTTCCTCCCCGCGACGGCCGGTGAATCTTGCGGCCATCTCTCTCGCAGCGCCCGCGACACACACGCAGCCCACAAGTTGTTCGGCCGTTCGCCCCGGCAAGAACTCAGGTACGAACTCGGCCATGGATAGCTCGGATGAGTGGTACTACAGGAACTACATCCTGTACAACCCGTCATCATCGGACGATTCCTCCGACGATGAGAGTGACGGCCTGGTTGCCACCCTCATCGTCAACGAGTACATAGAGAGGATGCGGCCGGTGTTCCGAGGGTCGTTGCCGGGCCGTTCTCCTGCTCTGGACCGGAACCGGAGAGCTGGCCAAATCCAGCTGTATGGGGACTACTTTCGTCCCCATAAACCCACGTATCCTCCCAAGGTTTTCCGGCGCCGTTTTCGGATGAGAAGATCTTTGTTCAATCGTATCCGGTTGGGGGTGATGCATTTTGATGACTATTTCATATGCAAGCCCGATGAATGTGGTACCCTCGGCTTCTCGTCGTACCAGAAGTGCACCGCCGCCGTTCGCATGCTTGCATATGGAATTGCCGGTGATCTTGTGGACGAGTACGTGCGGATGAGTGAGTCCACATGCCTAGAAGCAATGCACAAGTTTTGTAGGGCCGTGGTGCAGGTATTCGGCCAGGAGTAAGCCCAATGCCGCGGACATGACCCGGCTCTTGGCCATCAACGAGGCCAGAGGCTTCCCTGGGATGATTGGCAGCATAGATTGTATGCACTGGGAGTGGAGGAACTGCCGATTTGCTTGGCAGGGGCAGTACAAGGGCCATGTTGGGGCGTGCACGGTCGTGCTTGAGGCCGTGACATCACAAGATTTGTGGATTTGGCACTCGTTTTTTTGGCATGGCCGGCTCGCACAATGACCTCAATGTGCTGCAGCGGTTTCCGGTGTTCAACAGGCTCTCCAATGGCCTGGCACCCCAGGTGACCTATGAGATCAATGGTCACGAGTATGACAAGCCTTACTATCTCGCTGATGGGATTTACCATACATGGACTACATTTGTCAAGACCATCTCCAATCCCGATGATGAGAAGAAGAAGAGGTTCGCCAAGTAACAAGAGAGTGCTAGAAAGGATGTGGAGCGTGCATTCGGTGCCCTGCAGTCACGATGGGCTATTGTTCGCCACCCTGCTAGGACATGGGACAAGGACCAACTATGGGAGGTGATGACTGCTTGTGTGATCATGCACAACATGATCGTGGAGGATGAACGCGACGAGGGCATGCATGATCAGGCATGACAGTTTCAGGGTCAGTTGGTTGAGCCCCAAGGACCGTCCACATTTGCTCAGTTCCTCGACTTCCACCGTGATGTTCGTGAGAAGTTGTCTCATCTTCAGCTGCAAAATGATTTGCTGGAGCATGTTTGGCAGCACTACGGTAACCAGTAATTCCATTTGATGAACTATTGGTCTTTATATTTATTTGGTTTGTAAGACTATGCATTTGTGAAACAATTTGTATTATTTGCCGAACTATTTGGATTGTATTATTTATATTGTAGTATTTGGATTGCTATATGTTTTGTTATAATGTATTATTTTACTTGCAATGTGATCGATCAAAAACCCTGATCGAAAATGATCAAAATGATTAAAAATTCTGGCTGGGCGGACTCAATGCGTCGGTCCGTTGGATCCAATGGCCGAAAAGGGACGGACATGGGCCGGACGCGCGTCCGTTCCCCGACGCAAACGGACAAAACGCGCGTCCGTTTGCGTCGTCCCGTTGAAATCCTTAGTTGCGAGCACGGAATTGTAAGTTTCTCGGAAAGAAGCCGCTGGTAGTGAAAAAAGGCTGAACCAAAACCAATGTGAACGTGAGCCCACGGTTCGTCAGTCGTCACACTTATTACAGACCGATCTACGCGCACACACCCGTGTGGGAACGCAAAGTCCAAATCCTCGAATACGTGTGAACTGGCGCGTGTACCGCGACGCCCCCACACCCCACTCACTCCGGCAACTACCGCCGCTATACAGAGGCCGGCACCCCATTTGCACTTGACTGCCATCTCCTCCCTCTCCCGTGCTAGTGCCAGCGCCACCACCTCTCTCGCCATGGATGCTCCAGTCCATTAACGCACTGCTATTCTCCTCCATTCCCCAGGAGCCTCATCTGCGGGGGCCGGCCGCTCGCTGCCGGTAAGCGTTTCTAACCCTCGCTCCACTGTGCTAGCTGTTAATTTGTTTCCATGGAGTAATATTGGAACCGCCGGTGCTTTAGGCTTCTCGTCCCTCCCGCGGATGCCTGAAATCTATGCAGGGTCTTCGTCTTTCACATCGTTTGCGTGCATTTTAGTTAGAACCTGCTGCCCGTCAATGGGGGAAAGCATGCCTGCTTCTTTCTTTCCTACTGAGATGAGCTTCCTGGGGGATATGCTTCTGATCCACTATTCGGGGGAAATTAGTGAAGCAAGGGTTCAAGACGAGATCTAACCTTGCTGTTGTGCTCATTCGGTGGAAATGGGGTGTCCATTCCTCGCGTGGATGTAGAATTTGGGTGTCTGCTCTCTCTTTTCCCTCGTTTGTTGCACTAGTTATTACTCGGTGCTCAATTTTGTCTGCTTGCGAAAAGCTACCTCTTTTTCCCACGCAAAATAAAAATAAATACCCCTTTGGCTCTTTGCTACCGTTTTGTTTTTGTTTTTGGAACGAGCTATCGGCTCTTTCGCTGAAATAAATGAGTTCTCCAGTCGTGGGTAAATGGATGGCTCTGGATTTGGCGTCTTGCGTTTTGCTTCTCTGGTTATACCTAAACTATGATTAGTTTTTCCTATTGATGGTGTTTAGTCCTCTTGACTTCACATGTTCTCTCAGTTTATTAGTACTGAAGTTGCCGAATGTTCCGCGCATGTGCTTGCTCAACCACACAAGTTGAAATAGTCATGCCTGTTATCCAGTTCTAGTGATTACCATTCAGAATACAATACGCAATGATAACTACTTGATCGCTAACTAATTTGTCGTTATAACCGGGACCACCAAAATGAAAATTGTATATTCCCTTTTTCCTCTACCACTTAGACTAAGACCAAATAGGACCTTTCAGTTTTCACACCCTCCTTAGTCTTATTTCTCCGGTAAAAATAACTGTATTTTATGCAGTATCCATCATTGTTTCGTGTGACTAGTTTTTCGCACCATTAAAACATGTTTATAGACTCAAAAGACAAGAAAGAGTCATAAACCTTAAATAACTCTCATTAGGCTGTTTCTCTTAGAAAAAAATGCCCTCTAATTTCAATGTATTATGATACGCTTGACAGGGATTGCATACAATTTCTTTTCATCGGATGCTCAAGCTTATTTGTGAGGCAATTCTGGGTATGACTTCTGCTAACTTCTGTACAAACATTTTTCAGGAACGAATGGGTCTGGTTCTGTGGAATTGGTTTTTTCTCTTATTCACTTTGGTTTCATCATCGTGGAGTCTAAATTCAGATGGTCTAACTCTTCTTGCTCTGTCCAAAAGTCTCATATTGCCTAGTTCCATAAGCTCCAGTTGGAATGCTTCCGATAGAACTCCATGTAAATGGTATGGAGTCCTTTGCGATAGAAAGACAAATGTGTTTTCTCTTGACCTATCATCTTCTGGAGTTTATGGTTCGCTAGGACCTCAAATAGGACTACTAAAGCACCTAGCAGTCATCAGTTTGCCAAATAACAACATATCAGGTCCAATCCCTCCAGAATTGGGCAATTGTAGCATGCTTGATCAATTGGATCTCTCCGGAACTTTCTTTCTGGTGAAATACCAGAATCCCTTGGCAACCTTAAAAAACTGTCATCGCTGGCATTGTACAATAATTCCCTCAGTGGGGAAATACCAGAGGGGTTGTTCAAGAACCAGTTTCTGCAGGACGTGTACCTTCATTACAATAATCTCAGTGGTTATATCCCTTCGTCAGTTGGTGAAATGACAAACCTTAGAAACTTATGGTTGCATGAAAATGCATTATCTGGAGTTCTGCCAGATTCAATTGGAAACTGCACCAAGTTGGAGGTGCTCTATCTACTAGATAATCGGTTGAGCGGGAGTCTTCCAAAAACCTTGAGCCATATCAATGGGCTGAAGGTTTTTGATGTCACTGGAAATAGCTTAACTGGACAGATTGATTTTCGTTTTGAGAACTGCAAGTTGGAGATCTTCATATTGTCGTTCAATCAGTTAAGAGGTGACATTCCATCATGGCTAGGGAGTTGTAGTAGCTTAACACAGCTTGCACTTGTCAACAATAGTTTCTCCGACCAAATTCCAGCTTCTCTTGGCCTACTGAGCAACCTCACCCATCTTCTGCTTTCTCAGAACTCCTTGTCTGGCCCAATCCCTCCTGAGATCGGTAACTGCCGGTTGCTGCTGTGGCTAGAGTTGGATGCAAACATGCTCGAGGGTAATGTTCCTAAAGAGCTGGCCAATCTGAGAAAATTGCAGAAGCTCTTTCTGTTCGAAAATCGCCTTACTGGGGAGTTTCCCGAGGACATATGGAGCATCCGGTACCTGGAAAGTGTCCTAATTTACAGAAATGGATTAACTGGGATGCTACCTCCAGTGTTAGCTGAGCTAAAGCTCCTGCAGAACATTACACTGTTCAATAATTTCTTCTCTGGAGTCATACCAGCGGGTTTGGGTGTGAAGAGCCGTTTACTCCAAATTGATTTCACCAATAACAGTTTTACTGGTGGAATACCACCATACATTTGTTCAGGTAAAAGACTGAGAGTGTTGGACCTGGGGTTTAATCTTCTCAATGGTAGCATCCCATCTGGTGTTGCCGACTGCCCAGGTTTGGAACGAGTTATTCTCCAGAACAATGATCTTACTGGGCCCATTCCAAATTTTAGAAACTGCATGAGTCTGGACTATATGGATCTGAGTCATAATTCCTTAAGTGGAGGCATTCCAGCAAGCTTGAACTATTGCACAAATATTACAAAGATAAACTGGTCAGAAAACAAGCTTGTTGGTCCAATACCACCTGAAATAGGAAACTTGGTGAATTTGAGAGTTCTGGATCTATCAAAAAACAGTCTACAGGGTACACTTCCAATGCAGATTTCTAGTTGCTCCAAGCTGTATTTATTGGATTTAAGTTTCAACTCTCTGAATGGTCCAGCACTCACAACAGTAAGCAACCTGAAGTTTCTATCACAGCTACGGTTGCAGGAGAATAAATTCAGTGGAGGCTTACCCGATTCTCTTTCGGAGTTGGATATGCTTATTGAACTGCAACTTGGTGGCAACACTTTTGGAGGTAGTATACCGTCATCGTTAGGAAAGTTGATCAAATTAAGCATTGCGTTGAATCTCAGTGGCAATGGACTGGTGGGTGATATTCCAACACTATTGGGCAATTTGGTGGAGCTGCAAAGTTTGGATTTGTCAGTTAATAACCTCACTGGAGATCTAGACTCGTTAGGAAGTCTACAGTTATTGCAGGCCTTGAACGTTTCCTATAATAGATTCAGCGGACCAGTGCCAGAATATCTTCTGAAATTTCTGAATTCCACGGGAAGTTCCTTCAGTGGAAATTCTGCTCTCTGTATATCTTGCCATGGCAGTGATTCTTCTTGCAAGAAATCTAATGTTTTGAAACCTTGTGGAGGCTCGAAGAAAACAAGAGTACATGGCCGGTTCAAGGTTGCTCTTATTGTTCTTGGTTCATTGTTCATTGGAGCACTAGTGGTACTTATACTCAGTTGTATCCTTCTTAAGACTCGAGACTCGAAGACAAAAAGTGGTGTGGAATCGATCAGTAATTTACTCGAAGGCTCTTCTTCTAAGTTTAATGAGGTTATAAAGTGACAGAAAACTTTGATGACAAGCATGTCATAGGTACAGGTGCTCATGGAACTGTGTACAAGGCAACAATGGGTTCAGGGGAAGTATATGCTATAAAGAAGCTTGTAATATCTGCACGCAGCAGTTCTTACAAAAGCATGATCAGAGAACTGAAGACACTGGGTAAAATTCGGCATAGGAACTTGATAAAGCTGAAAGAATTTTGGTTGAGAGGTGAGTGCGGGTTCATACTATACGATTTTATGGAGCATGGTAGCCTTTATGATGTTCTGCATGGGACACGCGCGCCAAGTTTGGACTGGAGTGCGCGCTATAACATAGCTCTTGGAACTGCCCATGGTCTAGCATATCTTCATCATGACTCTGTCCCTGTTATCATTCATCGAGATATTAAGCCAAGCAATATATTGCTGAACAAGGAGATGGTGCCACGCATCTCAGATTTTGGCATCTCAAAGATCATGGATCAGTCTTCTGCTGCTCCACAGACCACTGGAATCATCGGCACCACTGGATATATGGCACCAGGTATATATGATACAGACAATTGCGCAAATGTTCCATTTTTTATTTATTAGCATACGCGGTCTGCTGCAACTTGTTGAAATATCCACATCCTTTAGTAACTTTGAAGTTGCCGAGCAGTTTTACATGGCAGCACTCACATCTCATTGTTTTGATCAGATACTGGCATCTTATTGTTTATATTACTGGGACATGCCATTATGTGTATACCTTCTTGAAACTATATATGGATTTGATATCCAGACGATGAATTGGTATCTGATGGGCAGTGTCGTTCCTTGCAGAGTTGGCATTTTCCACCAGAAACGGTATCGAGACTGACGTGTACAGCTACGGGGTTGTACTACTTGAGCTGATAACAAGAAAGATGGCGGTGGACACCTCGTTCCCTGACAACATGGACATTGTGAGCTGGGTGCCCCACGCCCTGAACGGCACCGACCAAATCGGGGTTGTCTGCGACCCAGCCCTCATGGACGAAGTCTACGGCACGGTCGAGATGGAGGAAGTGCGCAAGGTCTTGTCCTTGGCTCTTAGATGCGCAGCCAAGGAGGCAGGCCGACGGCCGTCCATGGTCGATGTGGTGAAGGAGCTGACTGACGCTAGGTCTGCTGGTGTCTCGTCGTCGAAGCAGGTGAAACCAAGCTCCTCTGGCTCGTCCTGACTGCTGTCCAGCCGCTTTTGCACAAGTGTGTATAGTTTGAAAGGTAGAACGCATGGTCTGTCGACTCCATTGATGTACTTAGCATTAGTCATAGTTGATTACAACGGGGGTTTGGGCTGGCAACTTTTTCCGGTTCTACAATAGTATTTTCTAACCAGATGATTTGTGTGTAACTGCGCATGCCTAAGGAGCTGCTTTGATCTCTTACATCTCTTAAGCTGACACTGAAAGGAGGAACCCATCGGAGTCTGGAGTGTGTATTCTTAACTGTTCTGTTTCGTTACACACGATGCGTGAATCTGATGTATGCTGTAGCGGTGCCAATAATAAAAATTTAACTCAAATTTTCGAGCTAGATTTAATCAAATTGAACTTTTGGGCAAGAAAATCATCATAATTTGATGAAATTAGTTCCAAATAATTTGCTGACCCAAAATATTGATTATTTGTTCTGCGGTATAATCTACTCCAGTTTTCTAGAGAATCATTAATGGACCATGGTGCAAACACAACCGTGGTCTGACCAACTAAGATGGATGATGATGATCAGTAGCCAAAATATGCACAACTAAATTAGAGTATCAGGTTTCCTCTAATTAGAGTATCAGGTTAGAGATGGCTTGTCCAATATAATGGAGAACCAAAGTGCTAATGGAAAGGGGGCAAATCTGGCGAGATGGGAGAAATCACCTTGTTTCGGGGTATTTGCAGCCAGTTGAGCAAGCGGTCGTGGTTCGTACCCATGACGTCCAACCATGGAGATTGTCCACTGTACAGGAATCACACCAATGGGAGGGAGGCGGGGCAGAGCAACAGACCAAGCCAATCGAGAAGAAGGACGATGGCGGCAAACGGAGCTTGGCTCTGATGGTTGGGTTCCCTGTAGTGGAACCAGCCCACCCAGGTTCAAGTCCTAGACTTGACATGGGCGTTTGCATTTACCTGGATTTATTCCAGGTTTATCCGGCGCTATTCTTTCAGTGGTAGGTGACGTGCCCGTCAACAGCGAGGCGCCTGTGGTGACTTCGTCAATCTCAAGATCTGCCGGCTCAGTCCTTCAGAGGTGCTCATAGGGGTAGGGTGTGCGTGCGTGCATTCATAGGGGTGAGTGTACGTGTGTATTTGTGAGCGTCTGTGTTGTACTGTGTTCTAAAAAAAAAAAGGACGATGGCGGCGGCGGGCTTGCGGAAGGGGATCACAGCAAATTGCCTTGCGGTAACTGGGCCCTAAATCCTAGCAAGATATAGTACGCGATTTACCTCCAAATAACTGATTAATAAGACTAGCAAAATGCCCGTGCGTGCAACGGGTATATAATAAATAGATATCCATTGACAACCTAACAAATAATTTAATTTTTACAATCAAACATCTTAGCTTTAACTCTGTTTTTTCTTAAACATGATATGTTTCACTTCAGACTTTTCTATTTGGAACTATTAATTAAAGCATACTCGCACAATATCTGTGCGTTGCTATAGAATAGGAAAGAAGTAATTAGCAATTGTAGAAGGTGTATGTATTTTATGAGAACATGTGCATTTGTTTATATTAAATAGCGGGATCTGTCAATATGTTGCCTCCTCGGCATAACATTGCGTACATTGAGTCTCCAACTCTATTTTTGTGCTCGTTTTCTATGTTCTTCTCGGCCCTCGCCCAGATAGAAAAGAAATTGCCATCTCTCTTCCGCTTGTAGTCTTGTTACACCCCTAGACCGTATTCGGCTCCATAATTGTGATGTTACCCAACTTCGTGGTGCTCCCACTCCATATTGCATCACCCTATCATTATTTGTGTTTTTTTTTCATATTTCAAGAAATCACCTCTCGACTTTCATCATATCCCACAATGAATGGTTGTATAGTCACCAAGATAATAAATGTGGCAAACATGAATATTTGAATCTTTCCTCCTTCACCGACAGCAATCATATCGCAATGTCGTTGAGGTATGACCAGCTTCACTTCACTTCATCCTTCGTTGAAAAGACGAGCTTCATCATATGAAGTAACAAATTAACATAAAATATGGACTACAATTTGAACATATGTAGCAAATTATTTTCTTGTGTTCTCCATTGACCAGGCAAAGAAAGAGCGGAGCAGTTCAGGCACGTGAAGAACCGAACCCACGAGACCCTGTGTGTTTTCCATTGACCATCCACTTGCTGCGGAAAAGAAATATTGGAATAGTATTTTGCTCGCACAAACGAATAACAGTTTTGCGAACTGGCGGCGCCGACGTGCCGGTCCTTCCCATCTCCCATCTGGATTTGTCCTCGAATTGGAGTAGCCGACCTGCCGACGGGTGGATGCCAAATTAGAAGCCACCAGGAGGACCATGGATCTGGATGGCTCGAAGCTGATTCTCCAGCCCACTGTGGGAGGCGCGCGCGTGTCGGTGAAGACAGAGGAAAATTGTCGAGTGGCGGTCGCCCTTAGTCGGATTCGTTTCGTGCCGGAGGAGCAGCTGGCCGGCGCCGGGCCGGAGGAGCAGGGGCGGTCGAGGTAGAGAAGCACCGGTGGGGACGCGCGCCGCGTGGGGTAGGCCGGAGAAATTGAAGGTGACCACGTTCTACCATAAAATGGGCGTGGGTCTTCCGGGGAGTTACCAACGGAATGGGGTGGCGCGGTCGGTGGCCGGCGTGGCCTATAACGGCGGCGGCGGCGGGGTTCGAAGTGGAGGATGCTGCTTGTTGGCGTCACATAGGAAAAAACGTTTCGTCACGAGAGTACCAAGCGATGAACTGCGGGTTGATTTCCAACTTTCTGAGGGACTAAAATGTAAACTGACCACGACGTACCATGGACACCGTTACCTATATTATACTAGCAAAATGCCCGTGCGTTGCAACGGGAATGAAAAACTTAAGTACCTAATACGTTTTGACAATTATACATTTTAATTTTATTACGTTGTTATGTGATATATAACAGACATTACTTTTGTATATGTGTCTCAATCTGAGATGAGCGAAAAAAAAGTATACATACTTTATAAGGCACCCAAAGAAGTTGTCAAATCAACCCAAGCATAAGTCATACACACAGAAGGTCTGGTAGATATGTATGCGTTGCTACGGGTAAATTCATCACATGTATTAATTTAGCAAAAGAATATACATTTCTTAGTAAGTCAACAAAAAACATATATTTCTTACACTTTCAAATTAAAACATGTTCACGACAAACTGTTTCGTCGAGAACCTATAGGTTGATCGTTTTCCATTGAACTGCAACACATGGCATAACAAAGGTTGAATAGAATACACTGGAATCAATGACCGACCAACAACAGTCTACAATTAACCATCCAACTTCAAGAGTTAGCAGGTTAAGATCACATCCCATCAATTTCATATAAAATTCAGGAGATCTATATACAAAAAGCACTGATATAAATTTAGGGCGTCAAATTTTTTGTTGCTCTTCATCGATTTGATTAGCCCTTCACACACTGCAGCTTCGAAGTCCAAGGTTTGTTTGCTCAACATCCACATATGCTTGCAAACAAATTCAGGTTCAGTGTAAGGTAGTAAATTATTGTAGTGGCATCCATCTCACTCAGAGCACAGAGCAGTACAGTTTCTGAAGAAAGTAACGCTTCATAGGATTCAGCTAAGGAGCTGGACGCTGCTCTGCTTGCACTCACTCAGAGAGCACAGAGCAGTACAGTTTCTGAAGAAACTAACTCTTCATAGGATTCAGCTAAGGAGCTGGACGCTGCTCTGCTTGCACTGAGGTAGGATTCATCTGCCTGACACAAACCAACCAACCCAATCTGAGATTCCGTTTCTCTTGGTCACGAATCTAGGAAACCTCACCTCGATCCGAAAACAAACTACCGCGCGGCAAGCGCCTACGGAGATCTCAGGCAATGTCGAGCTGTAGTTGCTGCGGAATGAGGAGGTCGTCCGGCTTGCAGGTGCTCAGCTGCTAGTCTGACAGCGGCGAGCTCGTACTGGAGGTCGTACGTCTTGCTGGAGGAGGGCCAGAGTTGGAGGAGGTTATACCTCGAGATGAGGGCGGCTGGGGCTGGTACGAGACTAGAGGGGCGACGACAGCGGGACTCACGCCGCCATCGTGCCTCAGACCCTCCTTCATCCTCTCAGGTCGGCGAAGAGAGGCATGGTTCATAGCTGGACCAGCGGGCCTTGGACGCCGGCGGAGAACTGGTTGAGAAGGCGATGTAACCCCGACCCCATGAGAATGGTTGAGACGTCGCCGGGGAGCGCATAGCCCGTCGCTGGAGCCTTCTTCGTTGTAGGGAGGCGGACTGGTGGCGGGGACCGGAGGGATGCGGGGCGCCATGGCCGGAGTGGGTGGCGGCGGCTTGTGGAACCCTTGGTCGGAGAGGAATTGTGCGAACTGGACGGGGGTTCTTTTCCTGTGAAAATAACGTTTCAGCATAAGTTATGGACCGCGGGTTGATTACCCGGTTTCAGAAGGGCTAAATTGCAAAATTGGCGCGGGACGAAGGAAGAAACACTACTCGTATTATATAGTATATATATATAGAGAGATATAATATTCGTAGCTGCCGTGATGGTACGTTCGGGCGGTACAGCCCGACGTACGTTTTGCACTTTGGCCCCTTTAGTTTTGATGAATCAACCCGCAGTCCATGGTCTGCCCGATCCCACAGAGGAAAAGAGAACCCGTCCAGTTCACGAGCGAACCTCGATTCCTCTCCGGCCTAGGGTTCCACCAGTCGCCGCCGCTCACTCCGGCCATGGCGCGCCGAGTCTCTCCGGTCCCTGCCACAAGTCTGCCTTCTTACAACGAAGAAGGCTCTGTCGACGGGCTACAGACGCTCCTCACGGGGTCGGTTACGCTGCCTGCTCGACCAGTTCTCGAGGCGGCAGGCAGCAGTGCCGTGTCCGCCGGCATCCAACCATCCAAGGCCCGATGGTTCAGCTACGAACCATGCTCCACCCCTAGGCAGAAGTAGCACATGACGCCGTGTCGTCTCCTCCCACCGCTTTCTGCTCCGTGTGTTCCAGGGCTGCCGCGCAGGCTCGCCGCAACTCTGTATCGCCAGCTCTCGACTTCTCTCTCTTCGCCGCCCTGGCTCACGACGACCTGAGAGTGGGAGGCATGACGCAGTTGCTTCTTCTTGAGGACTACACGGAAGGGAGCAACCAGGGAACAAGAAAGAGAAGATGAAGAGAAAGGCCTGCGGATCTTGACGGAGATAATCAGATTTGTCAAGTGCAAACCAAATTGATGAGCTACTGGTAACTTCTACGTATCCCCTAGAATGTAATGGTTGATCGATGGATAGGATTCAGAGAATTAGTACACTAGGTACTGCTGCACGTTCTGGATAATTTGGGAATAGAGCAATAGATGTAAGAATGGATACTGGACATAGTTCAGAGATGGCACCAAAAGAATTATTGTAGAGGTTCTCAAGCTTTCTAACAGCACTGAGTTTGCTCAAATCAGAGTAGTGTTACAATAATTGTTTGTCAGTTAGATCCGATATAAGATTGTCCAATGGACATAGCATGTACATCAGGTTTGTGGTACGGATGCGGACGCGGAGCTGCGCAGGCTGCGTGTGCAGGGTGCAAGGCCGATTAATTCTTGGGAGCCTGAGACGTGTGTTCATGTATTGATTTGTCAGAGTTGTGGGTTTTCGGAGAAGAAGCACCGGCTGTATATTGTTTTTGCACTTGCTGACACCAAAGATGACAGAAAAGTAAGTTAATTTCATAATCTCAATTTACTCATTAGTGATACAAAAGATTCATCAACAGATTCGTTTCTTCTATTCCCAAAAACTTCAGATAGTAAGATAACCCTCTGAATAATTACAGGGTCTGCACAATCTGCAGAGGACATAACTGAATCAAGTGAACTAGCTAGGGCTGTCATCTACAGAGGACATTACTGAATCATTCATAATTCGATAAACCATTCCTGGTCGGGGGAGTAGGATTTAAATTTTCTTTAAATTCTTGAATATGTAAATATAAATTTGTGGTTATCACATTGTCTTTACATGGAGCTAAACTCACTGGTACTGCAAGTTCTGTTAATTTATTATAATAGCATGTTTTTGCTTATGCAGTTTCAAACATGAGGTGAGTATTGAAAGCTTGTGCACTACACTTAAATAAGAAGATATTTGCTTAGACAATCTGATGATTCCTATTTTCACATCGTCGCCCGTTGCAACGCACGGGCATTTTGCTAGAATAGTAGAGATAAGTACAGATAGAGATAGAGATTTGGGGCCCCACTTTTTGCACGCCCTATCAACGGTCACCGCCCCGGATCGGATGCACGACGACGACCTCAGTACCTCACCGCCGCGACTCCCCATCCCTGTCGTTGTGGCGACCTCAGCGGTGGCCGTACTCGCTCCAAACACGGCCACCTTGTGCGAGGTCGCGAGGACGATCTCCACCTCGAGGTGTACTCGGGTGCCATCGGCGCGCCTCTGTCCACCGCACTGCGCGAGACGGACCGCGTGGTTGAGGTGCACACCACCTGCTCGACGATATGCCTCGGGAGGTCACGAGGGCGAAGTCGACTCCATCGTACCAATCGGTGGCACACACTACATAGCTCAATCTGGTGTCACCCGTCACCGATTCGACAGGGTGTTCGTCAACATCAGCAGAGAGCAACAACACTGACACCTTGTTACGCAACCTCCAGGTCCTCGACATTGCAGCTGCTCAGTTTGCTAAATCTAATTGTGGGTGTTTTAGTAGTGCCATTGTCCTTGTACCTAAAGTGCTAGATGTGATTCCTGTGATTACCTCAGCAGACCCTAACGATGACATGACACGCCAGGGTAAGACCAAGGTCTACTCAGCACAGAGGTATGCACAAGCTTAGCTGAGAAGATACATCACTGGGTGTGTGATGCTAGATAAAACTGAGCTTGGTTTGTCCTTGGAGCTGAACTTATTGTTTCTTGTGATCATTCGCAAGACAGAGGTTCTCTGGCTTCTAGTGAAGTTAACTGCTTGCAAGGGAGTTTGATACATAGCTAGCTTAGATGTTGCCTTGTCATTGATGCAATACTGAAAGCGGTGGTTGCACTAGGGCAGTTGCAGCCTCAGCCTTCCTGGGAATTATCCGTATTAGTTCTGCCTTTGGCGATCCGAGCTACCTATGCTTCAGGGAATTGGTGTTATCTGAACTGTACACTTGGAAGTCCCGACTTGGCTATTCCACATTGGGTGCTTGTGAACTTCAGTGGGCACTTGCAGTGCAAAAATGGAATTCTCCTCGTATCCGGCGAGGTAATACTCACTATTCTCAGCTGATTGAATGGTCCTTGCAGTCTGAATTTAGGTTTTGCACTCTGGGAATATTCTCTTCTGTTATTGTGTGTTGGTGCAATGGGAAATCCCACGGACAGTTATCCTTGCGTCACGGAAGATCTGGTTACAGTATTGCAGTGCTGGACATGAGTATCCGTATGGTTATGAGAAATTTAGGTGGATAATTGTTTGGTCTCTCAATTATCACTACTCTCTATCAAGTCATCAGACTCTATCAGCTTGTGTCTTTTTATTAGTGCAACAAAATTGTCCTACCATATGCAAAGACCTATGGTTCAGATTTCTCGTTGGATTCAGGATTATCTCTTTGCTTAGAAGATCGAATAGTAACTGTTCAACAGAGCGATTTGTCATTGAGCATTGGTTAATTCCGAGGGATTCGGGCGATGTCCTAGTACACGTCCGATGTCCAACCAGACCACATGCTCATCCGGTCAGTCGATCTGATTTTGACAGCTTCTCTTATGTGATTGTTCTTGGGCACAAATACATAACACTACAACTGACAAGGAATGTTTTGCACGTGCAACAAGCTACAACTATTTTCTTGCGAGCCCGTACTGATTCTCGCTTAATTCAATATTCTAGTCTGGCTTGTTGTGAATTTCTGAATTCGAAAATCACAGGCCATTCTACTTGGTGTGCGTGTGGCAACAAGTCTGGTAAACTATTCCAGTCTGGTAAACTATTCCAGCAAACAATGTCTATGCTGATCAAGACTACTATCTCGACGTCTTCCTGACCAAGTGCACATCGGCCACGACTACTACCTTGGCACGTTCTTTGATCACGTCGGCGTCATCTGTTACCTCAACCTCGTCAAGATCTGCCTCGACTACAGCACTCACCGCGACCTTGGCGAAGTCATGAATCCCTTGATATCCCAAAATGGGAATTATAAGTAGGAGCTGATGAAGAGTCAAACCGAAGTCTGAAGAAAGTCGATTTACCTAAGATATTAATAGACACCCACCAGGCATGGAGTCTAATAACCTCTTGTGTGGATGTGGACACCAACAGAAGCGTCTTACGACACAGATAAAATGTAAAATTGGAAGCGCGTGGGAATACAGAAGGGGAGCAATCTAGTATTGTTTTAGATACGTGTAGTTCACATGGAGTAAATGAGGAAATCTGACAAACAACTGTATGGAAAGCAACAAAAACTGCAATACCTTGTGCTATTGCCTACGCCTATGGGTTACTGTCCACAGTTGGTGTATTTTACTCCTGGAAGTAGTGCAATCCAAAAAGGGTAGATCTGTTCAATGAAAAAAAAAAACATCCTGCAAAGTTACATCATACAGAAGCATATCCGCGCAGTCTTTGTTTTTCGGAATATGGATTCTGCCTCCGTGCAACCTGTTCGACCTTGATTACACCGTGTTGATTAGTCTATTAATCAGGTCTAGTGATATATATTCAACAAAAGTGAAATAATTGTCTAATCACGTTCCTATTTTTCTTGCAGAATACAATAAACTTTCAAAAAAAATTGCCTGATGCAACAATTATAATGGTACATGGAATGCCAAGCACTGAGTTGAACACTAGATTTTGACATAACACTAACAACCAAACAGAGAACGAAACCTCGACTTTCCATGTATGGAAATATCAACTAAAACACCAATTTCTACACTGGGATGGGTTGGAACTTGGAAGGGTAGCTTCACGATCACGAAAAGCAAAAAACGATTCACAGATGAGTCAACCAAAGAAGGAACAATGAACAGAAAGGTTGGATCATCCAAACTATCCACTCTTCGAGTGAACAGAAAATTTAAGGAAGAAAATTTGTAGAGTTTGTACAAGAAACTTGTAACCAGGTAAACACGAACCAGGTAGCTGTCATTTTTAACCTAACGACTGAGACTAGTCAGTTTAGCTGACCTTTTGCCTTTCCCCATCTCCCCCAACCTTTTCTTTCTGCTAAGCTAATTACAAAATGGAATCATGAACAAAATGAACTGTTCACATGAAGATGTCTGCACAGACCCAGACCACTCTTACATCACCCGGCCTAGTCGAAGGAGGCCTGAGGTTGTGAGGCTGCCGGATGCTGAGTCGATAACTGTGTCAAGCCCTGAAGCATCTTCAGAACATCAGCTTGCTCATCCAGGTAGTACTTGGCTAAGCTTGGCTTGTAGCCGACAATGCAAGGGAAGATCTTAACAGTCTCTGGAAGTGTGAGAGTTTTCGTCAAAGTTGTGGTAGCCGCAGACATGTCTTCATCAGACCGGTCATCACCGACACATAGGATGAAATCTGGAAAGTTGCCACGATCTCCCATGCTTGAAACAAGATTCTTTACTGCAACTCCTTTGCTCACCCCCTGTACAGAGATATATAATACAGTAGCTCATAAGATAAACATGAAAGTTAGAATGCAAAGAAGGACTACTCATGCAGATAAACTGGACACAACAGGAGCCAGTGTCAGCAGAGATGATTCAGACTATGTTAGCTCGATACTGTCCATTGCAGTCCGCATGGTGCTGGGAGGCCATCCCACACAGTCAGTACAAGGAGGATACTTACTTGGTCAATTTTCCTTCTATGGCGGACTTGGAGAGGATGAATGGATCTGAACTAGGGGTTCCAAAACAGCAGTCGGTGATTTCCGTGGACATTTGGAAGCCGGACGAGATCTTACCCATGGCTGAGCTCACACCAACTTGGGTACATGTTTCTGGAGTGCCGAACTCGGCACGTCATTTTCTGGGTCTTTGGGCAGTGGGTACTCTCATTGGCAAGACCATGGATGTGGACCTTTTGGCTCTCCGACGTCACAACGTGGTTAGGATTTTGGTGGCTATGCGCAACCCAAATTTGTTCGAGACAAGGGTTGTTAAAGCCGACGCCTTTCTGTTGCTTAAGGGGTATTCTTTCCGGTTCACCAAGGAGGCGGCTGACTATGTTGCCGAACCGGACTTTGTACCATTCATATGGAGGCGTAATGAGAAAGATGATGATGGTAGAGGTATGGAGGAAAAAGATGGTCATGAGTCACAATCGAATGAACCGCCGAAGTCCGCGGATGGGGACACTCATATGCCTCAAGCTAATGCTACGGGGCCGGGAGGTTCTTCGTTGGGACTGGTTGATGCGCGCCATGGAATTGCGGTGACCCCCTTTAATAAAAACCCGCAAACTCCAAGAGGGAAAGAGATTGTGGCACAGCTTGGAGGGACAGTGACGGTGCAGGAAAATTGGGAGGCTACTAGAAGCTGCACAGGGCTGGATGTCACTCGGTCCCTGTTGGGCCGTTCGACGTCGCCTAGTGCGGCTGACAGGGAGATGGACGAGTTGGCTTCCTCGGGAGGCATCCCGGTGGTAGTTGGGCCTCAGGCGGTAGCTAACTCGCCGCCACCCATGGTGGTTGCTGGGCCTCAGGCGATGGCCACCTTGCTGCCGCCCATGGCTGCTGCTGCTGGGCCTTGCGCGTTCGCCAGCTATCCGTCGCCCAGTGGAGAGTTGTGCGGCCTGGAGCAGGCTAGCGACTCGCTGCTCCCGGGTGTGCACGCAGATGCCGCAGTGAAGCAGCAGGACGCCGCTATGCAGCTGGAGGGAGTAGCCGACGATGCTTCGGCACCTGCTGGTGTACTGACGCCGGGAAAGGGTTCTTCTTCACCCTTCCCTTCCCCGGTGTCGACGGCGGTGGACGTGTCTTCCGCCATGGACGTGGACTCCATGGGGAAGGCTGCACTGCCCGGTGACGACCCGGCGACACCTACGCGCTTATCGACACTGGGTGGGGGCTCTACAGCACCACTGCCTTCCCCGGTGCCGACCCCGTTGAGGAGGAGCGAGAGGCACGTCGTGGCCATGGACGGCTCCTCCGCCACGGATGAGGATTCCATGGCAAAGGCGACGCGACGCAATGCTGAGCAAAATCTGGACAAAACTGGTATGATTAAATCCCGAAGTCGTTTCTTGCATTTTCAAATTCAAGCATCTCAAATAAATTGAATAGCGTAGGATTTTCTTTGGGTAATAATGTTGAAAAGATTGCTATGGCGACTAATGCACTAAGACATTTGGAATACGACCGGTTAACAGTCACCCCAAAAGTCTCGTGCAAGTCGATTCATACTCACACGGATGAGGAGGAGCTAAATGACACAATTGATGTCCAGCTACTTCACATCTAGTGGGTGATGTCTCGGACGGTGGCTTAGACGAGGCGATGCTAAGTTCATTATATGATCTAAAAGCGTCTGACCGTAAGTTCAAGGCTGACTCTCATAAGAAAAATAATAAAACGCCACGGAAAAAGGCGAAGTTCTCCACACCTCCAATAGTTTCCCAATGAATGGCATATTCGAAAATAGCAGAGGTCTTCGTGACTTGGCTAAACATGCTCGTATTGCTGATTCTATTCGGGATCATCGTTTGGATTTTGTGGGAATTTCCGAAACTGGCAAACGCGACTTCTCTGCGAGTCTACTCAACCGCTTGTCCGGTGGGGTTGATTTCACATGGAGGTCACGTCCGCCACGTGGCAGATCTGGGGGCATTTTACTAGGCGTCAGACAGAGACCATGGATGTGTTGGCTAGTTCGGATGGGGAGTTTCATATTAAACTTCACATCCGTAACAAGGCCGACAATTTCACATGGACTCTTGTCGCTGTGTACGGAGCCGCCCAGGATGAATATAAGTCTGCATTTCTCAGAGAGTTGGTCAACCTGGTAAAAGATAATCCATATCCTATTATTATAGGTGGAGATTTCAACTTGCTAAGGTTCCCACATGAGAAGAGTAGAGGTAGATTTGACAACAGATGGCCTCTCCTATTTAACGCTGTCATTGACAGCCTTAGTCTAAGAGAGGTATCTATGATTGGGAGGCAATTCACTTGGGCTAATAGCCTCCCAGAGCCGACTTACGAAAAGTTGGCCGTGTATTGATGGACTCGGATTGGGAAATAAAATACCCAATGGTCTCAGTACGGGTCCTCGAACGTATCGAGGCATTGTCAGATCATGCACCCATACTGTTAACCACGGGAACGCCTAATCCATCTTGTAAACGCCAATTCAAATTTGAATTGGGCTGGTTACATAGAGAAGATTTCTTCGAAATGGTTAAGATGGTGTGGGAAAGACCGGTGCCTGGTGCTACTCCAATCCAAAGGTGGAATAATAAAATAAGCGCATTGCGTAAACACCTGAGAGGTTGGGCTAGACATATGGTGGGTCAACTAAAAAACGAGAAGCTTCGCTTGTCATCTATTATTGATGAATTAGAGGCTATTGCGGAAGTCAGACCACTATCAACACAAGAGATTGATCTAAAAATCGATCTAATGTCGAGATGGCGGGAATTCTTCGTGAAGAGGAGCTCAAATGGTACCAACGATCAAAGGCCCAATTTATCTTGGAAGGAGACTCGAATACGAGATACTTTCATAGTCTTGCCAATGGCAGACATAGAAAGAAACTCATTCATTCTCTTGTTCAGGACGAGGGTACGATTGAAGGCCATGAGCAACTAAAAACCTACATCACGAAGTATTACAAAAATTTGTTTGGGGAACCGGAGGCGGATAATTTCTCGCTCGACGAAACCCAAATAAATGATATTCCGCAAGTATCCGATGCGGAAAACGCCCATCTTACAGCTCCCTACTCTGAAGAGGAGGTGAAGAAGGCGGTATTCCAAATGGAACACAACAAAGCACCGGGTCCGGATGGTTTTCCTGCTGAGTTTTACCAAACTTTTTGGGATGTAATCCAATCGGACTTGCTCGGGATGTTCCATGCTTTGCATGCTGGACAACTCGAGCTATTTCGCCTAAATTTTGGTGAGATAATTTTGTTGCCAAAGGTTAATGGAGCAGAAAGGATTCAGCAATATCGACCTATCTGTCTTCTAAACGTTAGCTTCAAAATATTCACTAAAACAGCTACTATTAGGCTTAATTCGGTGGCTGATCATGTTGTGAGACCCACTCAAACGGCTTTTATGCAAGGTCGCAATATCCTCGATGGGGTTGTGATCCTACATGAAACTGTCCATGAGTTGCATCGGAAAAAGCTAAACGGAGTCATTCTAAAAATTGACTTCGAAAAGGCTTATGACAAAGTCAAATGGTCTTTCCTTCAACAGACACTCAGATGAAAGGTTTTTCAGATGAGTGGCGTGCAATGATACATAATTTCGTTTCCGGAGGAAGTGTCGCCATCAAAGTCAATGACGATGTTGGCAGATACTTCCAGACGAAAAAGGGATTACGACAGGGCGATCCTCTATCACCTATACTATTTAACATAGTTGCTGATATGTTAGCCATAATCATTGAGCGTGCGAAGTTGGATGGGCAGATTGTTGGAGTGGTTCCGCACCTAGTGGATGGCGGATTATCTATTCTCCAATACGCTGACGACACAATTCTTTTTATGGAACATGACATGGAAAAGGCAAGAAACCTGAAATTAATATTATCAGCGTTCGAGCAACTTTCCGGTCTAAAAATTAACTTCCATAAAAGTGAAGTGTTTTGTTTTGGCGATGCTCAGGACGAGGCTGACCAATATGCTGAGTTATTTGGCTGTGGGCTCGGCCAGTTTCCAATCAGTTATCTTGGCATTCCAATTCACTTTAGGAGGCTAACGATAGCTCAATGGAAGCATGTGAGGAAAGACTACAAAAAAGATTGAGTAGTTGGAAAGGAAAATTATTATCCCTGGGTGGTAGGTTGGTTCTCATAAATTCAGTACTTACCAATATGGTGCTGTATATGATATCCTTCTTCCAATTACCAAAGGGAGTCTTGCATCGATTGGATTACTATCGATCTAGATTCTTTTGGCAAGGAGATAATGAAAAAAGAAATATCGCTGGCAAAATGGGATGTAGTGTGCCGTCCTAAGGACCATGGCGGTCTTGGGATTCATGACCTCAAGGTCAAGAATAGAGCCCTTCTCGGTAAATGGCTGTTTAAGCTACTTACCGAAGATGGGGTGTGGCAAACTCTTCTCGGAGGAAATACTTAGGCTCAAGGGCGCTATCACAGGTTTCTTGGAAACCAGGTGATTCGCATTTTTGGGCTGGCCTAATGGCGACGAAGAAATTTTCTTTCCATACGGTTCTTTCTCCATTAAGGATGGGTCGGAGATAAGGTTTTGGGAGGATAGGTGGTTGGGTACTACCCCGCTCCGAGAACAATATCCAGCCTTATACAATATAGTCCTTGGACGTCACAAGAGTGATACGCTCGCTCAAGTGTTGGTAAATAATAACCCAACTGTGACGTTCAGAAGAGATCTTATTGGTCCCAGGCTGGCGGCATGGCATGAGTTGCTACAGCGCCTAGCTACCGTCAATTTGACACAAGGGTCTGATGAGTTTTGGTGGAATTTACACAATAACGGTAAATTCTCAGTGGACTCTATGTATACAGCTCTCATCCAGCCAGATGTGCCGGTTGATAACAATAAGAAAATCTGGAAGATGAAGATACCACTAAAAAATAAAGTTTTTGCGTGGTACCTTCGTCGAGGAGTTATACTTACAAAAGATAACCTTGCAAAACGCAATTGGCATGGAAGTAAACAGTGTGTCTTCTGTCATAAAGACGAGACGATCAAACACTTATTCTTCGAATGCAAGTTTGCTAGTTTATATGGTCTATCATCCAGTTAGGTTCTACTATATACCCACCCAAAAGCATTGCCAATATTTTTGGCAATTGGCTGAATGGGGTGGATAATAGGTTCAAACAACTTATAAGGGTGGGAGCGCTTGCCGTAATATGGTCGCTTTGGCTATGTAGAAATGACAAGGTTTTTAATGATAAAAATTGTTCTCTTATGCAGGTTATCTACAGGACTACTGCTACTCTCCGTTCGTGGTCTCCGTTGCAACGTGTGGGGCATCGAGACCTGTTTATGGAGGTGTGTACCAGACTGGAGGATACGGCGAGGGACTTTTTATCCCAACATGGATGGCAGCATAATTTGCGTATTGGCCCTCCACCACCATAGGCGTTCTTACAATTTCTCATTATGATATGTAATTCGCCTTTTTATGTTTCGAACTTCAGACTGGTTTCGGCTGTGTGCATCTTGGTTATGCAGAGGCTGGGTGTAATACTTAAACATTTTAAGTAATAAAGCTCCCTTTATCTAAAAAAATCAATGGTCAACTTAAAGCAGGCATGGTCAATGGAAATACTATCAACCAGAGTATGAGCTAAAGAGATGAGGTGGATGAAACTTCTCAAAGCCACTAGGACTATAATCTAATGCCTTTTGGTCTGAAAGCTATGCTTCTCATGATCATGACAGCTATTAATGGAACTGAGACTTGTTCATTTCGTCTTAGTTTAAGCATATGAAAGTGAAATAGCTATCCAAGATGGGGCAGAGCATTACTAGATGCGAACCCCTTTTCTGTACACTGAAGAGATGATACAAGACGGTATTAGAAGTTTCAGTACCTGAGGATTAACTTCAACAATTTGATGTCTGATTTTCACATACACTGGCTCATTTGCATGCACGCCCTGTAGGTGCTCCTGGAGCTCTTTGGCCTGACATGCTCCAAAATCTGGATCAGCTTCCCTGTAGTGCCACACCAGTGATGTTTCTTTAGCCTCAATCGATGACCCGTCAGTCAAATCAGTGTACTGCTTCATTACAGGCACTGCAATATTCTTCCAGTCGAAATTTGTCGCCAAATTGCAGGACTCCCATGGAGAATCCCTGCTCCACCTGATGAAGATAAACAGTGCAGGCAGCCAATCTTAGTACTTATCTCCTCACAATCATATACACACAATCATAAAGTAATGGAAGAATACAGAACAATAGAAGGCTACATCACGTAGAAGAAATTCGGTCATACTATTATGCTTATACTATGTAGAACTTCATAATTAACTCAGAATAACCAAACTTTACAGAGGAATGCCGATCAACATCAACTCATGGCAACCCTTTTCAGTTCAGTATACAGAGAAAGCATGTAGTCTTTGTATATTTCAGCATAACAAAGCAGGTCTATGACTCTATTCTACTATTTGTACATTTGTTCATCAGAACAGGTCTACTCTATAAAAGATAGAAGCACACTGGGTTCCTATTTAAATACAATTAGTAGCACAATTCAAGCCAGCAGTTAGACCTATATTAGAGGAGATTGACCTGATTCCTCAAGAATTGGCAGTTCAATTACAGAGCCTACTAATTACTTCAACTGAACAGTGGCATTAATTCAAACACTGAATAGATTGACCTGATTTCTTCAGAATTGGCAATTCAAGTACAGAGCATGCTAATTACGTCAACTAGAATAGTGGCATTGATCCAAGCACTGAATACTACTACAAATGTCCCATAGCCGGACCATCTTATCCATGTGTCACCTACCAAATGCCTAAAGCAACAGCAGGTTCAGTTACATGTACCAACTAGACATGCCAAGACAATAGGGGGATAAACTTTGTGTTTACCTTGTGAAGTAGCCGTGCTCTGCACAGATCCCCAGCCTTTCGCATGGCGCAAACCATTCAGCCAATTCAACCTTCCCCCGCCCACTGACTAAGAAAACTATATTCTTAGGATCCGAGCACAGTTCATCCAGAGTACGAATCACTTCCTGAGTGGGGGCCTTGTTGATCGTCTCCTGCGGCATCACTGTGCCGTCATAGTCCAGTAAAATGAGCCTGTTGCCAGTCTGCAGGTACGCTTGATTGATGTGTTCAGGTAAGAGCTTCTGGAAGTTGGGACCAAGCGCGACGACGTGGAAGCCCATGGCAAGACCAACGTTAAGGATCTCCATGGACGAGTGGTCCTTGGAAGCTCTCTGCAAGTCCTGGTCGAAGGACCGCGCCCAGTATGCAACATCGTGCGTACTCACATACTTGTAGTGCTTCTCTTGCCGCAGCTTCCTCTCGGGCTCATTCATCTGCAGAGCAGAGTTCATTTCCTCAGCCACGCCATCCACATTCCACGGGTTAACCCGAATCGCACCACTCAGCAACGGCGAGCACCCAACGAACTCGGACACGATCATGGCGCCCTGCCTCGGCTCGCCAGGCAAACAGTTGACGACCGGACCCTCCTGTCGGCACACTGTGTAGAAGTGCGGTGTTCTGTTGAGTCCATCGCGCACGGGAGTCACAACATAGATATCTGCAGATGTGTAGAACGCCAGCTTCTCGTGTATCGGGATGGAACCGTCGATCAAGACAACCGGCTCGTACCCCGGCAAGCCGAAATCGGTATTGATCCGATCACGAATGGCCAGAACCTCCGCGCTGATCTTGTCGATGTCGGGCCCAAGGCTCCGCGGTGGGTTGTTGATCTGCACCAGCACTACACGGCCGCGCAAGTCCTCCCGCGATTCCAGCAGCTTCTCCATGGCCAAGAGCTTGAGCGCAATCCCCTTGAACAAATCCATATCGTCCACACCGAGCATCAGTTGCTGGCCCTTGTACTTATCAGCGATCTCCTTGGCCTCGGCGGCCGTCTCCGGTGACTGCAAGACCGCACGGACCTGGTCCATTTCGACGCCGACGGAGAGGATCCTGACGGCCACCGTGCGGCCGTGGTAGTCGATGCCGATGTAGCCGCCGCTGGTGTGGCTGTCGATGCCGAGGAGCCTGGTGCAGGAGGAGAGGAAGTGGCGCGCGTAGTCGTAGGTGTGGAAGCCCACGAGGTCGGCGTTGAGGAGGGAGCGCAGGAGGTCCTCGCGACAGGGCATGGCGCGGACGAGCTCCCAGGAGGGGAAGGGGGAGTGGAGGAAGAAGCATATGCGAGCGCGCGGGCACTTGTGGCGGAGGATGGTGGGGAGCGCCCAGAGGTGGTAATCGTGGATGAAGACGAGGTCCTCGGCAGATTGAGGACCTCAAATATGCGGTCGGCGAACTGCGTGGTGACGGTGAGGAAGGCGCGATAGAGCTCTTCGTCGAAGCGGAGGCCGCTGCCGCTTCCGGAGGAGGGCGGGAGCAGGAGGAGGTAGTGGAGCATCGGCCACATGTAGCTGTCGTCGTAGAACTTGGCGTGCACGTTGGCGGGGAGGAACACCGGGTGGCAGGAGAAGCCCGTGAGGAGGTGCTCGGCGAACTCGTCGGACTCGGGGACAGACGCGGCGACGGAGGGCGGTAGGGCGCCGACGAAGACGACGGGGCCGCCGAGGCCATGGGAGAGCTGGAGCGGGAGCGCGTCGGGGTCGAGGGAGAAGTCGAAGCCGTACGGGGCGGCGGGGTTGGGCTCCGCGCGGAGGGGGAGGCGGTGGGCTACCACTATTCGGCTCGCCTTCGGGGGAGAAGGCGAGCGCGCCTTCGGGGGAGACGGCGAGCGCTCATGGCCGGAGTTGGAAGGGGAGGGCATTGTGACGGCGAACACAGGGGTTTGGCCGTTTTGGGTTTTCGTTGGAACTGGAGGGGGTGGGTCAGGGGCTCTGGCCTTTTTGTCAGCCGCGCCTCGGGGTGGACGCGCGGGACTGCTAGCTGGCACCTGGCAATTTCCAGGCTGGCCCTCAGGTTGCAGGTTTTTCAGATCAAAAGGACGGAATGGAATGTGCAAATTAATGGTGCCGAGGAACGTTTCCAAAAGAAATGGATGGGTTTGGGCTTTGCAAGAGTTCAAAATTTATTGATACTATTCTCTAAGTACCTTAAGTGTAAATTTCTAGCAAAAAGCTTTTGGTACTATTTTAAGCAATGATTTGTATTAAATATTGTGTGGTTTATATGAGAAACATTTCAAAACTTTTTATATATATACAGTTAATATTATCTCTCACAATTGTTGGTAGATAAAAAATCATAGTTAAGAGTTCTAGCACTTTCATAAGCATACAAAAGTTATTAATATTAGGAAGGTTCTCTTACTAAGTACTGCCTACAAAGCAAGATTCTAGCAAAATGCATTGCACGTACTATTCAAGCGCTTGATCCATCCTCACTCTCTATTGCAAAAATATTGTTGTGGTTTGCATATAAACATCCAAAACACATGCGAGTTGAGTGAATCATTTTTTGTCCATACGACAAATATTTTGCGTATTAACTTTGAGAGATAAAGATTCATAGTTGGTAGCAACATGTGGGAAGATATACAACCGGCAATCAATAGGGCCGAGCCGGTAAAATATGGGGTCATGTGGCATACTCGAAAATGGGGCCCACCTCCCCTAGAAAGATTAATTCTGATTCACTTGTAATAGACCAACCCAACGATCTTTTTGAGATTGAAGTTATCATATGTTCTTTGTTTTTCTTACTTTTTTGTTTACAAGATTCATGTTTTTTATCCAGCTTTGTATAATATATGACTAAGATCTTAAAATGCTATACATCGATACCTAAATGCACATGCAAACAAAACATGAAAAAGAAACAAAAATTGAATGGATGTGTGGAACAACAATCCATTGGGGGTTTTCTTTTGAGATTATTCCATTGGAATATTGGCAGGACTTTTAATTTGCAAGGAGACTAGGCGGACCGCGCAACTCTACTGGTCGAACTTTCGCTCCTAGGCAAGTAAGAGCAGGTACAATAGCGTCTAGTCAGCAGGCTATAGCAAGTGCCATGTCACCAAAATCCAACGTGTATGAGAGAGAAAGCAGGTGAGAGAGGCGAGCGGGCGCTTCGTGAAGCGCCGGGCGGCAGCACAAGCTTCGAGGAACTACAGCTCGCATGCAGCCCTGCACGCTAGCGCCAAGAGCACGTTTGGCTCTTTCCTCCAATCCGTGCTCGCTGCGTGCATGCAAGATTAATGATCGATGCTTTAAAAAATTCACCCCTGCAGCCAGTTTATAGCTTGCTTACTGCATGGTTCGGCTATAAGATCAACTTTAGGTGACATGGAACTGGTTTAGAGCCGACAGCGGGCGCTGCTATTATCCTTGCTCTAAGAGGCAAGACGCGACCCGATGATCCACTTGGACGTAGACGAAGTGGTGCTCGTCGTTTCTTGATTCGTTGGACAAGGCATGTCATGGGAAGGACTCGTCTTGACATTCACATAGATGACTCCTCGAGTCCTCAGCTAGCCATATTTATTTCACTTGATGGGTTGAATCTTCTCGTTTCATGTGATGGGTTGAACCTGTCACTAAGGAGCGGCAATCGAGTATATGTCAAAAACTAAGGAAAGAACCGGCTTCTTGCTTCACGTAGTAGGCCGCCTGTTACTCCAAAAAGTTTTGGGGGCCCTCAAAACTAGGAACTCTATTTAGACTAGTCACAATGGGGAGTAACATAGGAGTAACATCAGTGCCACATAGGCAAAAAATTGATGTGGCGGGTAATTAATGAGGAGGGAGATGGTTGTGGTAACTAGCTATGTTACCATAACATCACACATTTCAAGGCAAGATGAGTGTATAACCTATTAAATATGACACTACACACATGTTACTCCCCACTATGGAGGTAGTAACTTAGAGTAGTAACATATGCATGTTACTAGTCTAAGTTACTCCCCATTGTGACTAGTCTTACGTCGCACAAGGTGTACTCCCATGGGCCTAGGCTTGGCAACAAACAAGAGTTCACATGAATTTTTCTATTCTTGAGAAAACCATTGATCTATCACCATCTTCAAGAATAACTTCCATGCTTTTCAACGTGGATTCACATCTCTCCAGCGAGGTGTACGTATGCCGAGTAGACATTTTATGTTAGAATATGAGTCGTTTAATATTGACATCTACATTTTGGAATTTGGTAACTAGTTAATGACACATAATGAAAAGGGGCGGGCCGTGACCTGGGGGAACTCGTCCTTTAGCCAAAACGAGCGGCAAGTTCTTCACGGAAAGCAAGTAAATCAATATCTCAAGACAAATACATTCCCGGACCATCAGGCACCATCTATTTTTGGGTCGGCTCCTTAAAACAGGCCATACTCACATCAATTAGTGAACTACAATGCTAGCGTGTCCACTATCTCTAGTAAAAACATTCATTTTATGGGTGAGCACAGCCATGGCCTACGTTTGCCCCAATGATGTACCGTCCATAGGGAGGCATGTGTTTACGAACTCAATGATTTCCCGTTATATGAATCAGAAAGTGACTCGTAAATTTTATCTTTTTGGGTTCTTAATTTTTGTGTATATATTCATAGACTATAACATAAGTGAGCTTACCAAACACATGTGTGATTTAACATAAATTCTTTCGAGTGGAGCTCTTACAAGTCTTTGAGCCATTTTAGTAGTTATTAACAACATTTCTAAACAATTTACACATGTCGTCTAATGCATTAGTTCACATTTTGGTGGTGCTTGACGTTAATGATGCAATAATGGGGGATCATATGATCTTTTAACTGCTTAGATGACAATGTAAGAACTCATATATTATCGTGTTTGTATTTGCAGCTACAAACAACCACATTTGGTGATGAAGTTTGGAATTTAAATAGATATTAGTAAAAAGAACATTAGATAAGTCGTATAATGAATAAATATCCTCAATGGACAAAGATAGTTTTCTGAGGTGTAGCGTGGTGAATTTCACATGCCACATATCATCCTGATCCATGTCCTAACGCATCTCCAACCAATTTTGAACTTAACTAGTGCCACATTTTCTTGCTTAGCCTTAAACATGTACCCTAGAGTTAAGGCTTTTTTTTGAAAGATATTTTACACATAAATAGGAAACCATAGGATAGATTGTATGTCCTACTGAATCCTAAAAAAATTAAAACACATGAATCTCTAAAATTGTTTATTTGCAACACTTGAGAGAGAAACGATAATTTATATGAAATAAAAGGTGCACGGTAGAGTTGTCCTTGCAACACAATAAAGACTTCCATGAGTACCTAAAGTGAAGTTTCCCTATTAAATTGCATGCAAGGTAGTAGCACATAGGGAAACAAATCTTATGGTTTTCAATCCTATGAATCAAACAGTGTCTAGGATTTTTTTTTCAGATGTAGAAAACCTCTGGGATTAAAATTCCTCTAAAACCAAATGAAAAAAAAACCTCTAGTATAAAGTTCCTCTAAAATTAAATTATGCATGGTAGAGTAGCTAAGCTCACACGTCATTTATATGCAAAGTTGAGATTAGTACATCTTTTTATGGATTTGAATGGATGGGTGTTGTCCCATCGTCATATGTTTGAGTCATAAGTACTCTCTCCGTTCAACAATTTAAGATATTTTAGGACTTTTCCACATACATATGTATACAGTATACACATGTATCTAAACATGTTTTAATGTATATGTCCACCCATTTTAATCGGAATCTAGATAAAAAGTGAAACAAGTAAAACATCTTATATTGTGTAATGGCGGGGAGAGTACAATTTGATGTATCATCGTGAGTTGGCTTCTGGATAGATAATGCAGGGTACTGACACGCAATCCTTTTTTCTGCTCTTTGCTTAGTAATTGTAAGTGACGAGCTATTATGCCCGGCTTTGATACGAAGGATTGAAACGCGAAATGGCGTTTCTCAATCAGGAAACGCATCCGACAGGAAATAAGTAACTATTAATGGATGGATGATTAGAAACGGAGAATCCAGTGGTACAGAAAGAGGACAAAATTAATTTATGAAATAAATTGAGTCGATAAGGACGCAGAATAAGTTCAGAGGGTACGTATATATATATATATATATACATTTTTTTTAACAAGTTGAAGGTACGTAGATCTTTTTTTTTTGGACGACGGTACGTAGATCTTGTTACGCTGCATTCACCGCGAGCACCCACGGTGCGTCCGTCCGTGCACGATCATTCCGTGGGGAACAAAGTACAGTAGGAGCAGAGCTTTGCTGCCAAGGAAAGCCCAGCCAGCAAGGTCCCTCCCGGTTCCATGAAGAAACCGCAGGGTAAAAACCAGCTCCGTCCGATTCAACTGCAAAACTCGTGACAGAGAGGAGGCGAGACGCGACGGCGCTTGTTTTGCCGGACCAATCAACCGACGACACCCAACGCTCCGTGCCCCGCTCGGGAAATGGAAGTCCCGAGGAGAGGGCGACGCGACGACTCGGCTCTGACCCAGCCAGCCTGTATCCCCTTCTGATTTATCCATCGAACGAAACACAAGTACACAACAGGGGACCACAACCAACCACGTCTAGTGCGGACTTCGGTACATCTCGCCATCTCCAGCCCGGCCCGGCCCGGCCCGAAAATACAGGACCTGGGCCCGACGGGCCTGACCACTGGGCTGGGCCTGGGCCTGGAAATTAGGCCCGAGCAGTCAGTTGGGCCAGGCCTGGGCTTCAGTTTTAGGTAAAAAAAACCCGGCCCGGCCCGACATTACTGCACTTCATCCACTCCTCGGCCCAACAAGGAAAACCCCAACCCTAGCCTAGCATCATCCACTCCTCAGCCGCACAGGCACAACGCACATCCACTCGCCCTCCCCTCCCAATCCCGTGCGAAATAGCGGCGGCGACCACAGCCAAACCCTAGCCCCGCCGTCTCTCCTCACCTCACGCCCACCGGCCACCGTCGCCTCATCTGCTTAGGCACACCAAAGCGAAACCCTAGCCCCGCCGTCTCTCCTCATCTCAACATGGTACATCTCATCTCCTTAGGCACACCAAAGCGAAACATATGACTGATCAGTCCACAATGAATAATTTCTTTTTGAAATCTGAAACAAATGATGATGGAACAATTGCACTAAAAAATGTTAGATATGATGCTCAAGTAGCTAGACATGGAATTTCTATCTATCTTGTGTCTGGTTCTCATCCATTTACAACAGTTGAAGAGGATGGATTTAGAACAATGATGTCTGCTTGTTGTCCAGCATTCAAGTCTATTGGTAGGAACACAATAAAAAGAGAGATAATGGTTATGTTTCTCGACCAGAAAAAAAGAATTGCTTGATGTTATTGCTGCTGCCCCTGGTAGAGTAAGTTTCACATCTGACCATTGGAAATCTGAAGTGTACTTTAGCTTTGGAGAAGGCATGGAGAGATGACAACCAGCCAGCCTTTTATTTTGGTTCTATGAATTTGCAATATGGACTATAATAAGATATTTATGCACTTGTGTTTGTCGAAACCTGAAACTGGAATGATTTGATGCTATTTGTTGCGAAAACAGTGTACTTTAGCTGTTCCATGTTGTGAAGTGTGAACTGATGTTTGATGTGAAGTTGTTTAGCCCCTGTTCTTGCAAATTTGTTTTGTTTAGCTGTTGTTTTGCATTGCTGCAACTTGATGTTGTTTACTACAAATGTTTGCTGTCAAAATTGTGCTCTTTTATAGCACAGTTTTGCTGCTGTTTTGTATTGCTGTGACTTGTGTATTGTGTTTGCTCTCAAAATTGCTGCTGCTACTAATGTCGGGCTTTCGTGCAGTCTTTCGAGCTTTCGGGCTTTCGTGTTGGGCGGGCATGGGCCTGGCAAACGTATAAATGTGTCGGGCCAGGCCAGGCCCGGGCCTGGCATTAGGACGTCGGGCTTTTTGCGGCCCAGCCCGAAGCCCGGCCCGGCCCATGGCCAGATATACTTCACCGCGACAACAACGGGCTCGAACGGCTCAACGGCACGTGATACCAGCCGTGTCATGGTTTTCTCGGCTACGAACAACGGAATTTCTGCACCTGTACCGGAGCGGCAGAGTTCGCCTAGGTAGGGCAAACCTACCAACTCATCCCAGTCCTTTCCTTCCAACGAGGATACGTACGCGATGGTCGTCAACCAGACTACAATTATTGGCAAAAAGAAAATGATCCAACAAACCCGAAACTCTCTGGTTATTACGAATGGACGGACTGATGCATTTCTCGACTGACTTCAGTTTCTCACGTCTGGTGATCAAACGAGGTCACATGCGATCGATCCCGTAGCTCTTTGGCACACTGTAGGAATGGGAGAAGGTAGACCAGCTAATCTGTTCCGCGTCACAAGCTTGTTTAGGGCTCACTGGCAGACATATGCACTAGTGGAAAACGAGGCACTAGTACCGGTTCCAGAGGGCCTCTAGTCCCGGTTGGGCAACCGGGACAAGCCAATCAGGACTAGAGGCCCCCACCCTCTAGTCCCGGTTGTCCACAAACCAGGACTAACGGTAGGCCTTTTTTTTCTTTTCGATTATTTTTCAGGGTTTAGGGTTTAGGATGGGTTTAGGGGTTTCGGATGGTTTCCATCGTACGGGGATCACGTCGAAGCGCCAAAAACGCGTTTTGGTATATATAAATTACTACATGAAGATCAAGTTGATGCATATATATAACACATACAATTACATGAAGATCACGTTGATGCATATATATAACACATACAAATTAAGTAGTACATGAAGATCACGTTTTCGTATAAAGTACTTAATTACATGGAGATCACTATCACATGGAGGCATACTATTTTTCATCATAGTGGTACTCTCCGAATTTAGGTATGACCTCCGCAAGGAAAAATCCCGCCAATTCCTCCGCAATTGCTTTGAAGCGGTCCTCTATTGGGAGCGCGTTCCGCTTTCTTGCCAACTTTAAAAGAATGAGATCAAAATGAATACATGAGTTGTGTGTATATATATCAAATCATAATAAAACAATTATGAATGAAACTCAGCACAACTGATGGTAACAAAATAAAGTTGTGAATAATGTTTACGTACATCTTGATTTCTTCGGTTGTTGAATCTCTCGTTGGTCCTAATGTGAATGTACTCGCAAATGTAGAATCCACATAAATCAGTCCCCTGTGGCTGTTTATGGCAAGACTGTACAAGAATAGAATTCAATCAAATAATAATCAAGTATGATAATGGTGCGCGGACCTAGGTAGTACTACTTACGTCGTTCAAACGCCATGTCAGTTTCGGTTTCCATTCACCGGGTTCTTCCTTGATGAACGATTTCCAAACGCTGCCCGACAAAGAAAATGAACAAAGGAGTTATTAATTACTTGATATCAGGAAATGAACGAAAGAGGCGATAAGAATTGAAATTACTCTGTGAGCATATCAAAACATGTCTTAAATTTTTTAGGATCTCTCCTTAATGAGTCAAGGACTTCAACTTCTCCAGCGTGAATGTTAATGACGAGAAGAATAAAGTGGAACCTGCGCACGTTAATATACGCAGTCATGGATAACTCATCAGTTAAAACTTAATATCTGGTGAGCAAAATAGAATATGTACAAGACAGTAACACTCACTTGAAGTTGTAAGGAAAAAATATTTCTTTTTTGTCACATTGTCGCTTCAAAAACCTTAGTAAAATCCCCGGTGTCTCCTTGTTATAAAGGGGATTTTCTATGGTGACTTCATGAACTTTATCCGGGTCAATGAACCCAATGTCCGTGATTTCATCCATTTTGCATTCGAGAATCTTCATTCTGCATAATATAGCGCACAAAAGATTATAGTGAGGATAATTACAGACAATGAACGAGCTGAGCTAAAGACTTAAATTATAGAAATAAATCACTTACAGACAATAGCAACTGATGATAGATTTGTCGAGGGCCCGGAGATTGTATAACTGAAAAAGTTCGGTAAACTCAACGGACACAACGTATTCTTGGAAGTTGTGCTCGTCCTTAACTCCCACCATGATACTGATTGTCCCTCTCTTTGCGGCTTTCTTGTACCAGTTATGCAAATGACGCATTTTTCTTGTTAGGGACTTGACCTTCTCGACCAAATTTTCCCCGGCAACATATTTATATGCTAGATCAGAGATGAGGTAATCAGTTGTCGAACCTACGTGTTGTTGAGAATCTTGAGCGGCCTTGTCGTCAAACACCTTGAGCGGGGGACCGATTGTGCGTCTTGTTCTCCGAGCTGGGGAACTTGTTTCCCTTTTTTTGGCTCCTCCGACTTATTGTCATATGACCTTCCAATAGAACGCTCATAGTCTGATGGCGGCTTTGGTGGAGGGTTCCATAAGGCAGCGAGGGTGCGCTCAATGACCTCCGGAGGTATTTTCTCCCTTGGTGGCTCGGGCTTTTTCGGTGCAAAAAAGGCTTTATTGTGGGCCTTAATGATGGCGTCGTTTTCCTCGAGAGTCATTTCCCAAGGTCGCTTCTCAAGAGGCGGCGGTGTTTTCTCCTTTCTAATTTCTTCTTAACCGGCGAACCGGTGGGCTTTCTTCTTAGCTGAGACTGCTCACGTGGCGGAGATCGAGATGGACTCGCGCTGGGGTCCCTCTCGGGGAGGGGTGGACTTTGCTGCTGAGGTGGACTGCTATAAGGAGGAGTCGGTGGCCTTGGCAAGGAGCCTGGATAGACGATGTATTTCTTGTTCCATAGGACGAAACCACGCTTGACTTCTCCCAGTGTCTTCCCCTCGTCACCTCCAGGAATCTCAAGCTCCAGTGTTTCAAATCCCGGCACAATTTCATCCACCCCGACATGAGCATAGCCAGCTGGAATGTCACCAAGATGGTAGCTTGCTTCAGGTTTATTTGGTAAAGCATAGCCGATCGCCACCTTCAAGGATATGTTCCTTACTGACATATGTAGCTCACAATCTGTCTTCTCCGTGACATCATCCACGGGGTTGCGAGCCGCCGGCGGTTCGACCGCAGATGCTTCTAGCTGCGTGGAACCCACGCTGCTTTTTTGCTGAGATGGGGCGGCATCGGCTTGAGGATCTTCTAGCTGCTGCTGAGATGCCCTCTGACTAATTGAGTCTATTTGCTCCTGCTGCCGCTGCACCATACGTTCCAATTCCGATAACCGGTCTAACTCCTTTTTCTTCTTTCTCCCACGGCTTCTATAACTTTCAGCGCATTCCGGCCACGCTTCTTCCACGTAACACCGTCAGGATGGCCTCGAGCTCGTCCAACGTGTTCAGGATTCCCGAGGGCGAGTGTCAGCTCGTCGTTCTCTCTCTCGGGATGGTACTCTCCCCTTCGAACTTTATCGATTGCATCTACAAGCTGCACCGTGATTGTTTCAATTTTTTCCTTCCATTTTCCCTGTGCAACAATCTGCCCTGTCTGTGGGTCTAACCATGCCCCATGCGCGAACAACCAGAACTTGGACCTCTCGGGCCAATCCGCTGTCTGTGGAATGATCCCTTTAGCAAGCAGTCCTGCTTCAAAGGCTTCCCACTTAGGAATGGCAGTCTTGTAGCCACCTGTCCCCAACCTATGGTGATATTGCTTCTTCCTAACATTTATCTTATTTATGGCCGATCGGGACACAGCGGTAGACGATTTCTTATACGCCACAAATGCGGGCCAGTCATGTTTTATCTTCTCTAGTGCTCCAGTGAAATCTGGATCTTCATTTTCATATTTTTTTCATAATGTTTTCTTCCAGATATGGAATTGTGTGGCCATCTTCTTAAGAGTCCACTGCTTGACTTTCTCCTTCTTGCCTTCCGTGAGACTTTGCGGTAGGTTGAAGTGTGTCATGAGCGTCTCCCAGAGCAAATCTTTTGTAATTTGGTAGACATAACTAGCTCCATCGTTGTCGTCCTTCGGCTTATGCCATTCTGCAATGGTGATCGGTAGCATGTCCCTAACAAGAACTCCAGCTTGATTTATAAATTTATGGCGGTTCTCTGTGGGTTCCAGCGGTTCGCCATTATCACTAACTTTGTCGATGGGTAACCTTGGACCCTCGGCCGACATCCTTTTCGTCGGGCCTCGAGGACCTTGCTTTTTAACAGATTTGCTCGATGATCCGGAGGCTAAAAGAAAAATTATTCGTTAATAAGTGCAATACAAATCAATTAATGCATCTAGTGATCAACACAGCCTTAATATATACACCTCGCCGGAGTTTGTTAAGGGCACTTCGTCGTCTCTTGTTTCTTCAGACTCAAGTCCCTCACCGGAGTCGTTCAGAAATTGTGAGCTGAAATCATCGTCTTCTCCACCAGAATCTTCTCCACCGGCATTTGTTCCACGAGCACTCGTATATATAATTTGTTGCATTCGGTCTTCATTCTCGTCGTCTCTGAAGGGGGCGTCCATAGCTCAATGTCCCTGCAATCAATTATATAGCAAATTTAAGATTCATAGCATCAAGATTACAAAGTACACAAATTTTAAACAACAATTACAAAACAACAAAGCCTACAATTGATTTACAAAATAAACAAGATTACCAAGCCCACAAATTTTAAACGACAAATTTCATACACAATTTTCAAACTCATTTTAAACAACAAATTTCATACACAATTTTCAAACTCATTTTAAACAACAAATTTCATACTCATTTTAAACAACAATTTTCATACTCATTTTAAACAACAAATTTTCTAATACATTTTCCTAATAACATTTCCTAAAATTACAAAACTGCAAAGTACAAAATGGAACACTAATAATCATAATTCATTAATATTCACAATATTCATACAGAACACTAAAATGGAATGGAGTGTTCACAATAATTCACTAATTTAAAATAGTACTATATATGAAAGGGATATTTAATTCTGTGCCCCTGGTTCCTTAGTTGTGCTCACTTTTCCCCACGCTCTAAACTTATGCTCGCTTTTCCCCATCTGCTTAGCTTAAACTCTCACAAATGTTCATAGCGGTCGTTTGCCGTCGGGTCAATGCATTGACCGTTAACTGCTAACAAGTGGGGCCGTGTCCTCGTTTGACCGTTACGTGCTGACAAGTGGGGCCATGTCCTCGTTTGCCGTTGCGTGCTGACATGTGGGGCCGAGTTACCCTTTGAGCGGTGCGTGCTGACGGGTGGGACCGCAAGGAGACACGTAAGCGCAGCAGCTTGTCTGAACCTGAAGCTGAATCGAGACACTGCCGCACCACGCCGCTCTCCGCCGCCGTCGTGCCACGTCCGCCGCCGTTGTGCCCTCGACCCTATACCCCTATTCCGCTCGTCGGCGACGCCGCGTCTCCGCCACATCTACCCCACCTCCCCCACCTCCCCATCTGGGATTACGAAGCGATGTTGAGTGCGACCGCCTTCAATGGAGAGGATTGGGTCGAATCAGCGGCAGATAATTGATGGATTACACCTGGGTAAGCATTGTTTCCCCTCAGATTGATGTTCTAACTCGTAAATTAGGCAGTATTTGACTTCTGGTAGCTTCAATCGTTCCAATTTTGCTCAATTATTGCCGGCCTAACCGCACCCTTTATTTGAACAACGTAGGATTGATCTTTCGCTGGCTTTCCGGCTGGCGATTAGAATGGAAACTAGTATTCTGCGTGGTACTCCTCGCCGCGGTAGAGGATGCAGTCATTGATGCATGCATGTATCTTCTGCACCTCTAATCCTAGAGGGCAAACAACCTTCTTTGCTTCGTACGTACTTGGGGGCAATACGTTATCCCTTGGAAGCATCTTCTTTAATATTTTCAGCAACTTTTCAAATCCCTTGTCAGATGTACCATTCTCTGCCTTCCAATGCAGCAATTCCAGTGTGGTACCTAGCTTTTTCTGGCCATCTTCGCAATTTGGGTACAACAATTTGTTGTGATCCTCTAACATTCTCTCCAACTTCAACCTCTCGTTTTCACTTCCGCAGTTTATCTTTGCATCAAGAATGGCCCGACGAAGATCGTCATCGGGCTTATCAACAATGGGCTCTTCTTCAGCTTCGTCTTCCCCCATTGTAGTACCACCGTGTTCAGTGAACATAGGATAGTTGTCATTATCCTCTTCTTCTTCATTGTCTTCCATTATAACCCCTCTTTTTCCATGCTTGGTCCAACAATTATAGCCGGACATGAAACCGGACTGCAACAGGTGGACGTGAAGGGTTTTTGAGGTAGAGTAATCCTTCGTATTCTTACAGGCACTACATGGACAACAAATAAAACCATTCGTCCGCTTGTTTTCCTCAGCCACATGGAGAAATTCATGCATGCCACTAATGAACTCGGGACTGCGTCGGTCACCGTACATCCATTGCCGGCTCATCTGCATTATATAAGTATATCAAAAACCATTACACTACATCATGAATAGATAAGTGACCAAATTAATTAATACAAGTTCATCACATTAAAAGCAAAGTAGAGTAGTGACCAAATGTAATACATAGTTCTCATAAAGCATACATTGAAACTAACATACAAATATCTAAAGAATTTAAATCCAACAACAAATGCGATCAAAATCGCAACTAAGGTAATTACTGAACCAACATCATAATGATACCAAGCCTCTTGATTAATGGCCTATTTTCTAATCTTTTTAATCTTCAAGCGCATTGCATCAATCTTGATCTGGTGATCATCGACGACGTCGGCAAGCTTGAACTCCAATTTCATCTTCTCTTCTAGGCATTGGAGACGAAGATCTTCACTTCTTTTCAATTTTGATTTCAAATCATTGTTTTCTTTTTCAAATAAATTTAGCATCTCGACAAGAGGGTCGGTTGGAATTTCCGGTTCAACTACCTCCTAGGTAAAAAGATCTATGTCAAGTTAGTCAGCATAATTATCATAAACACGAAATGAAACAAATAGTTATAAAAGTATACCACATCCGAATCATAGACCGGACGAGGGCCGACGGGGACGGATATCAAAACCATGGCACTATACATATAAAAAACAATCGTACAAGTAAGAAAATTATACAAGTAATAACTATGCATCTAAATCATACAACTAAGATTTTTTTAAAATAAAAGATAAAAACAAGAGGCTCACCGAGGTGGTGCCGGTGACGGGACGGCGCGGGCGATCGACGGCGGTGAGGACGGGGACGGGACGACACTAAAACCCACAAATCATACTTTAATTTGAGCTCAAAATGCATATAAAACAAATGAACTCCCCAACTTAGGCATTTCATCAAACACCTAGCTAGCACTACAAAAATAAAATGAGCTAAATTAGCAACGCCGGAAGAAAGGATGATGTTGCTAACCCTTGGATAGATGGGTGCCGCCAATCTTGACAAATGGTGGAGAATAATGGTATGAACTTGAGCTAGGGAGAGTAAACCGAGGTGAAAAATGGAGATGTGTTCGAGCAGGAAAAAATGGAGAGCTGGCTCGGGGTGGAAGATGATATAGGGGACCCTTTAGTCCCGGTTCGTATCACGAACCGGTACTATATCTTTAGTACCAGTTTGTGATACGAACCGGGACTAAAGGGTGCTCGCGCTGGCCCCACCTCTGCGGCTGCCTGCCGCAACCCTTTAGTCCCGGTTCGTATCATGAACTGGGACTAAAGGCCCCTTACGAACTGGGACTGGAGCTGGCCGGCGCCCTGGGCATTCGAACCGGGACTAATGGTCCCATTAGTACCGGTTCAAACATTGGCCAGGACGGAAGCCCCAAACCGATGGCCCTGTTTCCACTAGTGATGAAAAGGAAGAATTGTAGCTTAAGAGAGCTTAAGCACGGCTTAAGCGTTTCACACGGAACTGTAAGAGCATCTCTAGTGGATCGTGTAAATATGGAACCTTCCCAAATTTTACACCTCCCAGTTTTTCAGTGGAACGTGTAAATCAGGACGTGTATATTCTCTCTCCTATAGTTTAATAGTATTTTGATAACTACCATTCAACAGCCATTTTTTAACGACTATATTTCCAACGGCTATGTTTCCAACAGCTATATTTCTGGTCTATATAAACCACCCCTTACCACCTCTCTCCCAGCATTTCTAGCTGTGACTTCTCTATTCACTCCCAGATTTCGCTATCGTCTCTCACGCGACACAGTGAACACATCCTCTTGGGATATGATCATGAGTTCTTCGTCATCTTCATCTGGCGACGATGAACTCATGTTTGTAGCATTCGCCGAGCGCGAGGAGGAAGAGAGGATGAACTCTCGACGCCATGGCGGTTCCAAGCATGGACGTCAGACAATCGATCGAGGAAGATATGCCGGATTTGTTCTTCTGTGGGACAACTACTTCAAAGAAGTTCCTCGCTATCCCGAACATTTGTTTCGACGAAGGTTCGTAATTAGTACACTTCTCTGCATTGGCCCATTTTTCATTTCCCTGTCTTATTTACTTTTTATGCACAGATTTAGGATGTCCCGTAATTTGTTCAACCGCATAGCTGATGGTATACTTGAGCATGACTATGATGGTTATTTTACGCAAAAAAGAAGTGCTTCTGGAGCTCTTGGGTTACATCATCTGCAAAAGATGACCGCAGCAATGCGGATGCTAACATATGGAATAGCAGCTGATGGTGCTGATGAGTACATCCGGTCCGCTGAGGCTACTAATTTAGAGTCTTGCAAGAAATTTGTGATCAAAGTTGTTGAAGTTTTTGGGGAAAGGTACCTCAGATCTCCAAATGAACAAGACACTGGAAGGTTACTTGCAATAGGGGAGGAAAGAGGATTTCCTTGTATGTTAGGGAGCATAGATTGCATGCACTGGGGTTGGAAAAATTGCCCCAAAAAATGGCATGGCATGTTTAAAGGCCATGTGAACGAGCCCACTATGATCTTGGAAGCAGTTGCTTCACATGATCTTTGGATTTGGCATGCTTATTTTGGTTTACCAGGGACTCTCAATGATATAAATGTTCTTCAACGTTCTCCTGTGTTTACAAAGCTAGCCGAAGGTGAAACTCCTGTAGTGAATTATAGCATCAATGGCCATCAGTACCAAATCGAGCAACATATGCATCAAATCAAAGAATAGATGCACCAAATCGACGCACCAACTCCCTCTCCTGTCCCCCGACCATCCCATGTCACCTACCCCCGACGCCCACCACCACCGCATCCTCCCCCATCTGCCTCCCCTATCCCCGCGCCCTCCATGCCACACGCTGCACTCCAGGCCGCAGCCCCGACCGCCTCGCTGCCCTCTCTCCATGGCGCGCGCCGCCGCCGCCCCGACCGCCTCGCTACCCTCTCTCCATGGCGCACGCCTCCACCAGAACTGGCTGCAGGCGTGCGTCCACTGCCCCTCTGGTATACTCATAGTTTATACCTGATTCTTTACCTTTGTCGTTCTCCCAATCATCAGTATTGCGTTGAATTGTTTCAAGAAGATCCCATTTAGCTTCAACCTTCTTACCTGTGAAAGAACCACCTGAAGAGGCATCTAGATAATCCTTGTAATGACCTGAAAGCCTGGCATAAAAATTAGTAACAATTATTTCCTCAGGAAGCTCATGGTTAGGACATTTGAGTACTAATGTTTTCAGTCTTCCCCAAGCTTGAGCAATGCTTTCTCTATCATGAGGATAAAAATTGAAAATGTAACTCCTAGCTAGTTGCACTTCATGAAGAGGATAAAATTTAGAGTAAAAGAGAGATTCAAGCTGTTTCCAATTCGAAGGACGATCATCCAGCATCCTATACCACTTCTTTGCTTTGTCCTTAAGTGAAAATGGAAATAATTTCCTCATGACATCTTCTCTTGATAAACCTGCAACCTTAAACAACTCACAAAGTTCTGTAAGTTTCAACAAGTGATCATGTGGATGGACTGTTCCATCCCCTGCATAACGTTCATCCATAACCATTTCAACAATTTCCATAGGTATTTCAAAAGGAATACTTTCAGTTGGTGGATTTAGAACATCACAAGCATCATTAGAATTATCACATATGGGAGACAAAGTATTATCAAAGCCAATTTTCTCCTCCAAAGCTGGGGAACTAAAAAGATCATTTTCACATAAACTAGCTTCCCCAAGCTTAGACTTTTCCATAGCATTAGGAATAATGGTGTTCAAAGAATTTATGCTAGTAGCATTGCCATCACTATTATGCAAACAAACTCCCATTGCTTTTTTAATTTTCTCTTCAAAAGCATCATGTCCTAATTCAATATAAAGTTCATAAAGATCTCTAATTTTTTTTGTTGTTTTCCATTAAGCCTAACTAGTAAAATAAAAACAAGAAACAAAAAGATATAACTGCAGGATCTAAAGGAGATACCTTCCAACACTTACCTCCCCGGCAACGGCGCCAGAAAATAGCTTGATGTCTACGCACGCTTCTATTCTTGTAGACAGTGTTGGGCCTCCAAGTGCAGAGGTTTGTAGAACAGCACCAAGTTTCCCTTAAGTGAATCACCCAAAGTTTATTGAACTCAGGGAGGTAGAGATCAAAGATATCCCTCTCAAGCAACCCTGCAATTAAGATACAAGAAGTCTCTTGTGTCCCCAACACACCCAATACAATTGTCAGGTGTATAGGTGCACTAGTTCGGCGAATAGATAGTGAAATACAAGTAATATGGATGATTATAAGTGGTAATTGCAATCTGAAATAAAAATGTCAGCAAGCAAACATGCAGCAGAACTGAGAGTAAACGGTGTTTCATTGATTAGAAACAAGGCCTAGAGATCATACTTTCAGTAGTGGGCACTCTCAACAATAATAATATAATTGAATACATAGATATTTCCTCTTCACTATGCTACCCCGAACTATCCTCCGGTTGGATAACGAACACCAATCCATTGCGTAGGGCTATAAAAGCACACCCTAAAGTCCGTGTTCCAAACCGAGGGCACCCCACACTGTCAACATGAGCACCCCAAGTAGTACTAAACAAACACCACAATATCATAGAGACATCCAACACAAAAAACAACTCATGGCAAGTATTCCCATAATCTTTAATCCAAAGAGTCACACACGGCACGCGCACTGTCAACTTCCACCATGGGACAAAGGTGACTCCGGAGATTACATTAATAGAACCACTTGAGTAGCATATTCATAATATAATGAAGAGTAGCATCTAGGAATTCAACTAGATTACAAATCTCATGATCACATATAGATCACATCATGGGAGAGAGAGATGAACCACATAGCTACCGTACGAGCCCTCAGCCCCGAGGGAAACTACTCACACATGGTCATGGTGATGAGGAGCTTGATGGAGAGGTTGATGAAGAGGTGCAGCCCGGAGTGGAGACGGAGCCCCGCAGCAGCCACGGCGCGGCGGCGGCGGCGTGATGGCGGCAGCCCCCCCGGCGTGGGAGCGGCAGCCCTTGGCGGTGGCAGCGGCTGCCCATGGCGGCGGCGGCGGCCCTTGGTGATGGAGATGGTGTTGAGGAGGTTCTCCTCCCCAAGGTGGCTGCTAGGGAGGAGGAAAATTCGTGGTATGGGGCTCTTCCCACGACCTAGGGTTTCCTCCCTTATATGGACTCTCGGATTTCCGTCATCCCATCTAGGGCTGCAGTAAATCGGGGATATCTCGGCCGTCCGGACTCGGAATTGGGCGAATTTTATGTCTAGATCGATTCTAGGAAAATTCTCTGCAACTTTTTCTTCTGTCAGGTTTCCGTTTGACGTCGTCTTCGGGCCCAAACGTGACCATCTTCAAAAAACATTTCCAGACAGATTTCAGAAAAGTCCCAATTCGACTCCAATATGGTTTTCTTTTGTATTTTTGATAATTCCTACACAACAAATAGGAAAACAAGAAGATTTTGCCCTTTGGAAACTATTAGTAGGTTAATCCAATAAATGTCATAATATGATATAAAGTGTATATAAAACATGTGCCAATTGACATAAAACATGAATGGAATATCAAAAATTATAGATACGTTTGGGACGTATCCAGCATCCCCAAGCATAGTTCCTACTCGTGCTCGAGTAGGTAAACGATAAAACAAAATAATTTTTTAAGTGACATGCTACCATCATAAACTTGATCAAATATTGTAAGGCACATGTTATGAATGAAGTGATAAAGTTGTTGCTACATAGAGTCAAATGATTCATTCTTCAAAGGAGTAGCAATATACAAGATAGATTATAAAGTGATATCAAAATATTACTGCAAGGATGTTCAATGATAATTCACAAAGTGTAACATAGAAGAAAGTACCATGGACCAAATGTATGCATAATGAAAAGTAAAAACATCCTATAATGGTCATAGAGTACTCTTATGAAATCTGAATATAAAAGGTGGACACTTTGGAAAGATATATAAATGAGTAGAGGTAAAGCATGAATAAGTTTCATCTAACTTCCAAACTCTTCTACTTAAGTTAATGATTGCAATGTGGTAATCCTTGGTGTCAAGCTCTCATTACACCTATCATAGCATCTTGAATGATTAAGTTTAAAGTGAAAGCAAATATGAGTAGTGTGCCTGACGAAGTACAGGTTGAAAGTCTCATGCCCCTTGAATACAAGTACCTACTCCATGTGTTACTCATCTTGGGAAACAAAGCAAGTTCAAGTTAAATATCATTGTAAGTAATAATAGTATCATTAAGAGCGTCAACTGGGGTACCTCTTGTCCCAGGATATGGAACAATCTCAACACCCTTTTTATTTACCATTAGATAGATTTTTATTGTAAGGTGTATCACAGAAGGTTCACCATAGCATGTAAGTAAATTTCCACCATGAATGATGCATGGCTTAGATTAGCGGCCCAGGCGTCTCTCTAACCATTTATACAAACTCATTTAAACCTACTTCATTTCCACATTTATTTTACCCATGGTAAGCATCCACAAACAAAAGTACATGATATCAACTAAATGAAATGAAGTGCATGTTGAAAGCTTGTCATGTGACAACACATATGAGCTAACTCTCAACCAAAGACATTTGTCAAGCCCACAACATCATAATTTTAATCACAATGGGTCATGTTTTATCTATGCAATGAAAGTAAAGTGTGCATCAAGTTCGAGAGAGCTCTATAACCAACTTTTCCCATAACAATCAACAACATAAGCATTTTCATTCAGAGTTATAGATAACACAAATATCATGATAAACATACTCGGAATAGCATAAAGCTAATAGGTAGATATGGTGTACTCACTGGAAAAACTTTGGTTGAAGGTGTTGGAAACAAGTTTTTACTTGTTGGAATTTTTGGGCTAGCAAGAGGGAGAAAGTTGACCATCTAAATGCATGCATGAGTGTCCATAGAACTAACCAATCCATGTTAAACAAAGTAAAGTAACATTCAGCATCAAAACATGAATAAAAGATAGCTCTTGATAAAATACTTGCAAATTATTACTCATTAACAAGCTCATGAATCATGCAACTATATGTATCTTTTAAATCAACTCAAACATCCCTTTCCCAATCTTATAATAGCATCCAACTTAATTCAACCCAAATTTCCAGTAGCTCTCTCATATATAAATGATAGTGTGGTGGTCTCACAAAATAAAAATCAAACCAAGACAAATAAAAAGACGCTCCAAGTTTATGCGATAAGTGTTTGATCGAAAAACAGAAGTTAGACGTGTGCAAACCGAGAGTATGTAGATCCAGTGGGGTTGTCTTCACATCCCCAAGCTTATGGTCTTCACCATCCTTGGATAGCTCTTGGTGCATCTCCTCTAATCCCTGTGAAAAAACTTCAAAACACCGTTTCTCCCATTTCTTTTCTGTGGGGTGCATTAGTAGTGATAAACAAATAGATTTCTTGCTGCATATAATCCTTGAACAAAAATTCATAAGGATGTCCAGAAAGTGTATAATGTTGTATGCCTACTCATAAACTCAATTGGATCAAAAAGATTCAAGTTAAAAGTTCAAAGAATGCATCAAACAAAATGGGACAGAATCTGTCCAGAAAAAAGCAGCAGCAAAACGTATTTTTCTACCCTACTAAACTTTGTCGAAAAATCCGAAAAATTCATGCATACATAGGATGAAAAGTTGCAACTACAGTTCAAATATCAGCTCATTCGGAGTTACTGAATAGGAATTAAAAATCATACCGTGCACAGATTCGTGCAGGAATAAATTCTCCGAATGCATATAGCAACTTTTTCAATCCAAAATGGGTAAAACTTGGCACTTTATTAAAAATTCCAGAAACTAAACTAAAAACTAAGTCTCTTGTTACAGCAAGAGGACACAAAGAAAATCAAAAATAAAAACAACCGGGTTGCCTCCCGTAAAGCGCTTTTCTTTAAAGCCTTTCAGCTAGGCATGATAATTTTGATGATGCTCTCATATATATAAGAGTTGAATATGAAAGAGCATCAAGAAGCAAATATCAAAGACACTTAAGTCTAACCCACTTCCTATGCAAAGGAATCTTGTAAGAGAATAAATCAATAAAGCACAAAGTGACTAGCATAGGAAGGCAAAACAAGTGGAACTTCAAAAGTTTCAACATAAAGAGAGAAGACTTAATATTATTGAGATATATGAAGTCATGTCTCCTTCTCTCATAAAAACTTTCAGTAGCATCATTGATAAAACCCACAATATAACTATCACATGAAACATTCTTACCATGATCCATATGCATAAGAGTATCAATATTTTCCACATAAGCAAAGTTCTTCTTATTAATAACAATGGGAGTAGGATCATCATAAAGAACTCGAACATGATAGACAAGTTGTATATTAGAGGAATGGTCTTGGTCAATCCCTCTATAATTATGACAAGTTTCATGAGGATGAATGTAATTATAGCCTATGTCATAGTATTCTTTATAATTATCAAAGACTGGAGGCATAGTATCATCATAAGCAATGGAATAGTTATCTTCCAAAGTGTGTTCATTTGTAAACATATCATCATCATTTTTACTAGAAGGAGGTTTCAAATATATAATCATCAGTAGCAAAAGGATTTTCAAACACCTCATCCCCAAGCTTAGAGCTTTCCATATCATCATTGGAAGGAACATGGATAGTACTAATAGTATAGCAATTAATAACATCATCATTTTCAGAATTGGTACCAAAAAGATTTTCAATATCAAAAGTAGTGTGCTTTTCCCAATCATGATCACTACTATAAGTAACAGGCATAGGATCATCATCGAATTCAGACTCATCAGCAGCAACTATAATAGGAGCAACATGCTTAGGGGAAGATACCGTTTCCTCTCTCCTTTTACTCCTCCTCTTCTTCTTCTTCTTTCCCTCCTTAGGAGGGAGAGGCTTGAAAAGAGGCTTCTCCACATACCCTGGTTTATTGTTAGAAACAATAGAAGAAACTCGGGAGGATTCCTCCTTTTCATTAATAAGAGTAAAACAAACATTAGTCCTTTCATATTTTGGTAAAGCCATTCCATCTTTTATAATATTTTGTATGTAAGTGTTGGCATGGCAATTATTAACACAATAGAGATAACATCCATGCAACACGCTATTCATATCAAAAGCACTCATATCTAACGAAGAAGTTTTTCTTGATAACTCTTCACACCCCAAAAATAATGTAAGTTCATCATGCTGATTAGGAGTGATCATGTTATCACAAAAGTCTCCCGCAATATCCTTATTAGAACCTGAGCATTGAAATTCGAAATGACCCTCTTTATAGCAAAGTTCACAAATAAAAGGATAGCGGGCACACACTTTTTCAGCAAGATCACTTAGAGCTCTGTACCATGTTGTAGTTTTTTCATTCCTATGATGAATACAATATTCCTCTTCGATTTTATTCTTTTCACAAGGTCTAAGTGCTCCACAAAAATTAACATGCTTATAAGAAATAGTATTTTCAGAAGTTTGAGCATGTTTATTGCAATCATTAGTAACAATTTCGGTTTCCAAGCAAGTGTCTTTAAAAGGTTCATGATACATGTCCCAATTCTCTTTAGGAATATTAATATGAAAAGCAAAGGTTTTACAGCAATCAACAATAATTTGAGAATCAAGACCAAATTTAGCACTAAGCCCATGAAAACTAGCAGTTTCAGCGAAAGACTTAATGCAATCATACTCATAGTTTATACCTGATTCTTTACCTTTGTCGTTCTCCCAATCTTCAGTATTGCGTTGAATTGTTTCAAGAAGATCCCATTTAGCTTCAACCTTCTTACTTGTGAAAGAACCACCTGAAGAGCATCTAGATAATCCTTGTAATGACCTGAAAGCCTTGCATAAAAATTAGTAACAATTATTTCCTCAGGAAGCTCATGGTTAGGACATTTGAGTATTAATGTTTTCAGTCTTCCCCAAGCTTGAGCAATGCTTTCTCTATCATGAGGATAAAAATTGAAAATGTAACTCCTAGCTAGATGCACTTCATGAAGAGGATAAAATTTAGAGTAAAAGAGAGATTCAAGCTGTTTCCAATTCGAAGGACGATCATCCAGCATCCTATACCACTTCTTTGCTTTGTCCTTAAGTGAAAATGGAAATAATTTCCTCATGACATCTTCTCTTGATAAACCTGCAACCTTAAACAACTCACAAAGTTCTGTAAGTTTCAACAAGTGATCATGTGGATGGACTGTTCCATCCCCTGCATAACGTTCATCCATAACCATTTCAACAATTTCCATAGGTATTTCAAAAGGAATACTTTCAGTGGTGGATTTAGAACATCACAAGCATCATTAGAATTATCACATATGGGAGACAAAGCATTATCAAAGCAAATTTTCTCCTCCAAAGCTGGGGAACTAAAAAGATCATTTTCACATAAACTAGCTTCCCCAAGCTTAGACTTTTCCATAGCATTAGGAATAATGGTGTTCAAAGAATTCATGCTAATAGCATTGCTATCACTATTATGCAAACAAACTCCCATTGCTTTTTAATTTTCTCTTCAAAAGCATCATGTCCTAATTCAATATAAAGTTCATAAAGATCTCTAATTTTTTTGTTGTTTTCCATTAAGCCTAACTAGTAAAATAAAAACAAGAAACAAAAAGATATAACTGCAGGATCTAAAGGAGATACCTTCCAACACTTACCTCCCCGGCAACGGCGCCAGAAAATAGCTTGATGTCTACGCACGCTTCTATTCTTGTAGACAGTGTTGGGCCTCCAAGTGCAGAGGTTTGTAGAACAGCAGCAAGTTTCCCTTAAGTGAATCACCCAAGGTTTATCGAACTCAGGGAGGTAGAGGTCAAAGATATCCCTCTCAAGCAACCCTGCAATTAAGATACAAGAAGTCTCTTGTGTCCCCAACACACCCAATACACTTGTCAGGTGTATAGGTGCACTAGTTCGGCGAAGAGATAGTGAAATACAAGTAATATGGATGATTATAAGTGGTAATTGCAATCTGAAATAAAAATGGCAGCAAGCAAACATGAGCAAACTGAGAGTAAACGGTGTTTCAATGCTTGGAAATAAGGCCTAGGGATCATACTTTCACTAGTGGGCACTCTCAACAATAATAATATAATTGAATACATAGATATTTCCTCTTCACTATGCTACCCCGAACTATCCTCCGGTTGGATAACGAACACCAATCCATTGCGTAGGGCTATAAAAGCACACCCTAAAGTCCGTGTTCCAAACCGAGGGCACCCCACACTGTCAACATGAGCACCCCAAGTAGTACTAAACAAACACCACAATATCATAGAGACATCCAACACAAAGAACAACTCATGGCAAGTATTCCCATAATCTTTAATCCAAAGAGTCACACACGGCACGCACACTGTCAACTTCGCACCATGGACAAAGGTGACTCCGGAGATTACATTAATAAAACCACTTGAGTAGCATATTCATAATATAATGAAGAATAGCATCTATGAATTCAACTAGATTACAAATCTCATGATCACATATAGATCACATCATGGGAGAGAGAGATGAACCACATAGCTACCGTACGAGCCCTCAGCCCCGAGGGAAACTACTCACACATGGTCATGGTGATGAGGAGCTTGATGGAGAGGTTGATGAAGAGGTGCAGCCCGGAGTGGACACGGAGCCCCGCAGCAGCCACGGCGCGGCGGCGGCGTGATGGCGGCAGACCCCCCGGCGCGGGAGCGGCAGCCCTTGGTGATGGAGATGGTGTTGAGGAGGTTCTCCTCCCCAAGGTGGCTGCTGGGGAGGAGGAAAATTCGTGGTATGGGGCTCTTCCCACGACCTAGGGTTTCCTCCCTTATATGGACTCTCGGATTTCCGTCATCCCATCTAGGGCTGCAGTGAATCGGGAATATCTCGGCCGTCCGGACTCGAAATTGGGTGAATTTTATGTTTAGATCGATTCTCGGAAAATTCTCTGCAACTTTGTCTTCTGTCATGTTTCCGTTTGACGTCGTCTTCGGGCCCAAACGTGACCATCTTCGAAAAACGTTTTCAGACAGATTTCAGAAAAGTCCCAATTCGACTCCAATATGATTTCCTTTTGTATTTTTGATAATTCCTATACAACAAATAGTAAAACAAGAAGATTTTGCACTTTGGCAACTATTAGTAGGTTAATCCAATAAATGTCATAATATGATATAAAGTGTATATAAAACATGTGCCAATTGACATAAAACATGCATGGAACATAAAAAAATATAGATATGTTTGGGACGTATCAATCGTTTCATGCATTTATTGGACTAACCTATTAATAGTTGCAAAAGTGCACATTGTTCTTGTTTTACACTTTGATGTGTAGGAATTGACAAGAAAGCAAAAAAAGCCGAGTTGGAGTTGTACTTTGATCTCCTGAAATCTGTCACCACCAGACAGTTTTTACAGATTTCCCCGATACGACCCGAAGATGACGTCAAATGGAAAAAGTCTAGTCGCGAAAGTTTTTGGAAATTTTCCGCTGATCGCCGTGAAATCGGACATCGCCCAAAACGAAGCTTGTGGGCGCCAGACGACCCCTGGGCGCAGCTAGAAGTGGGGCCGCGCCGGGGTGGCGTCTGGACGCCTTCTGCACCGCCTCGCGCCGCCCTTCAGATTATATATTCACCCCGTCAAAAGAACCCTAACCCCACAAGGATTTCTCCAGAAACGACTCCGACCTCCGCCGCCACCAAAAAATCTAATTCGGGGGATAGAAGTCTCTGTTCCGGAACTCTACCGGGACGGGGAATTGCCCCCGGAGTCATCTTCATCGCCGTTGCTGCCTCCCATGATGCACCGGGAGTAGTCCTTCTGTAACAGCCCAAAGTTTGTGAACCTAAAATGTGAACCAAATTTTCACTTTTTCCTTGCATTCATGCATCATGGCATTATTCGTTTTAGTGTTCAAGTTGAAACGAAGATATGAAAACAAATTAAAACAAATGGAAACAAAAGCACCAATTAAATTCAATCCTTGCAATTCAGATGTGTTTGTTTTTGACAAACACAAATACAAATACTATACCATATTTTTCAAGGAAGTTCCAAGGGTTGAAAACAATAATTTGCACTTGCTTTTAAAATACTAAAGGAGCAACATTTTGAAATTTGCAAACATGCTAGATTCAAACCCTATGAACAAATGTTGCTCAAAACATTTTATTGTGAAGCCCGAATTTTTGTGGAGCTTCTACTTGATATGGGGAGGCTACACAAATATTTCCATATTTTTAGAAAATGTTTAAATGCCTCAATTAAATCCCTAATTTGCTACTGAAAATGAAAGGAAAAAGAAGAAAAGAGCAGGCAGGGGGTTTTCTGTAAAATGGGCATCTTCTACCTGTAGCCATGCCGGCGTGCTCCTCGCTCCTCGCTCCCGCGCGTCGCACCGTGCTGGGTCCCCCTCCTCTCCTCTCCCCTGCGAGGAGATAAGATCGCCACCGAAGCCGCGCTGCTCCACTCACCCCTCACTCAGTTGCTCACCCGCTCCCTCTCTCTCCCTCTAGCTCTCTCTGTCCTCTGCCATGGCCGTGTCCGAGCTGAGCTCGCCGCCGCATCGCCATCGCTAGAGGAACCGCAGAGCAGATCGAAGACCACAGTTCTCTCCGCCTCGTCCACCTCTCCCTCTCCGTGCAAGGAATCGAGCCGGGGCGCCGCCGTTCGCGAGATCGACGTCGTCTTCTTCCGCTCCGGCCGCCGCGCTTCGAGCAAGCTCGCCGCCGTTCCCGTCCACCTCTGCACCACGAACCGTACACACACCTCGAGGGTGAGATAACGCATCTCCTAGACATGTCCGTGCTTCCCTGTTCGTCGTAGAACGTTGATTCGCCGTTAGGCCGTAGACCGCCGCCGCCGTAGCTCGCCGTGGACGCTGTCTCCGGTGACCATTTGGTCTGTGGCACCGCCAGTAGATAGCCCATAGCCCTGCGCGTCGAATGCAGCCCTTAGCTCGTCCCAGCGCTTGCTCCTCCGTCGAGCGTGTGCGAGCCGCCGTCGGTGATCACCGCCGTGCGCTCGCGCCGGTCGTGGCCTTGATGCAGAGTCAAACCAGCCCGTGGGCCACTAGCGCCTGCATGTCTGCCTACGTGGCCGCTGGCCCACCCGTCAGTGGCACTGGGTAGCCAGCCTCACGGTGAAAAACGTTTCACCGTGTTTCTCTGGAAAAGAATAAATTGTTTAAAGGAGTTAAATGCAAATACAAACTTGCAAAATCCATAACTTTTGAAATACATGTCCAAAAATTACAAACAAGATACCAACATGTTCAGAAAAGTAAAGCCTGTCGATTGGTAGAACTCACACATCCAACTAAATTAATTTAGCTGCTGTTTTATTAAAATAACTAAAGTGGCAGAAAAGAAAGCAGTTTCGGAAAAATCAATAACTTTAAAAATAATGATCCAAAAATTAAGTTTGACCTATCAAAATGTTCAGCAAGTAATCTACTTCACGTTTCACCATTCTTCCAAACCTGAATAATTAGTTTTAATGTTGTTTAAAAGAATTTGCCAAAAGGGCAGATTTAAAAGGAAATTTAAAAATACAATAACTTTTATTGGTTTATCAGAAAAAGGTGTTTAATATATCAAAATGCTCAGAATAATATGGACCATCCAGTAACGTCATTTCCATGCATGTTTGTACACATTTGTAGTACTGCACTTTTTAGAAAGTAGGGAAAACATTAAATTAAATGTGGGGTTACAATTCTCTTCTGTTGAAACAATTATTTCTGCACCCCCATTTAAATTGCTAGTTAGTTTATAATAAATTTCAGTGCATTAAAAAAAATGACATGCCATCATGTGCTTGTGCATTGCATTTGTTATGCATGTGTGGTTATTGATTGTCTGTTCCGGTGTTTTATTTATCGATAGATCAAGCAGTCGGGGTTCCACCGCAATACCCCGACGACCCATATTACCAGCCCCCTGAACAAGGCAAGCGTAATCCCCCCTCTGAGCATGTCTCCTCCTATGTTTCCGCAATTATTTTCCCCACTATAATATTGCATTCGGTTCTAAATGTCTATTGCTTGGAATAGAGTATCCTAGTAGCTGCATTAGATTCCTGTTGCCATTACCTGTATCCTTCCTAATATCCATAGGATTGAAGTGTTGGCCTGAGTAATTATACCTGCTATGTATATGCTTAGCCATGCCTAGTTAAATGCTTAGATATTCGGTGGATGTTTCATTGTTGGAACAGTTGATGGAATGACCGGATGTGGTGGAAAATTGTGGGGACTATAATAAACTGCTTAAAGGCGGGGATGAGAGGCCACAGGGGATGTGGTGGGTTGTCTCGTTCTCGCTGCCTAGATGCGAGTTCTCGCCTTCGAGCCAAGACCGAGCGTGCTTCCATTGGTGGGCTATATGGACCCCCCATCGACCAACTAACTTGGGCGGGGCTAGCCAGGGTCCTCTAGTTTGAGCTTCCATTTACGCGTGCGTGAAGATGGTGGTATGGACTGGGATGAGGATGGTGGTGTCTAGGAAAATGAGTGGCCACGGGGCAGGGTGTTGGAGGCACTGAACCTGTCCCGTCCTCACTGATGATCCTGGGTTAGGCTCAAGCAAGGTAAAGGTTGTAACCGCTCCCGCTCAGCCGGCTTTCCCCGGAAGAGAGCTAATGTCAGGCAATGAGCCGGACGGTACCGGTGATTGAAAACAGTACACCCCTGCAGGGTAAATCTTTTCGAAAAGCCGTGTCCACGGTTATGGACGACTTGGTGCCGGATTCAGAGACCATAGAAAACTTGAACGGAATGATTAAAACCTGAGTACTAAAGGTACTACCAAGAATGCAAGGGTGACTTCCTCGAGGGTGATTCGGGGAGGTGCCTTGGTAGACGGGTGAAGTGATTGATGGTGGTTATTGATGAAGTTGATCAAAAGAAAAGAGTTTTTTCTTACCCACTTTTGAAAATATTCTGATTAGTCGATGCCAGATGTTTTATATAAAGAAAACTAGCTTTATGCAAAATAGCCATAAAACCTTTGACAGCCAATCATCGAGCTAGTAGCTCGAGTAATCTTGCAGAGTTCGTCAAACTCAACATTGCTTTGTTGATTTTCAGTGGAGGACTTCACCGACCCTGAAGGTGGGTTCTATGTGGACGTCGACGAGTAGTCTGGGGTTCCCAGGTGGCAGCTTGGGACATCCCGGAACAGCTGGCGCTGGAATGTTTATCTATAGGCCTCTCAGGCCATAATTTGGATCTTGTTGTTTAGAACAACTTAATTCGCTTCCGCATGATGTACTGTTGGGTCTGTGACCTCTGGTTGTAATATTTGATATCTTTCTCTATTATAAGAGTTGAACTATAATGCTTTGAGTCGTAGAGTCTGTGATGTGCCAGTTGTTCCACAAGTCTTGATCTCTCTATTATGCATTGATAGTTGTGCCTGCGTTAGGGCATCAATCGGGGTGTTGCGTTGCCAATGATCCATCCCGAGCAACGCCTGCCAAAGGTTTTGGCCGGGGAGTGGTAAACCCGTAACCTCCGGTTGTATCGCCTAACCGGTGACACACAGCATCACTGTATAGTTTCGCGGTCGGGGCGCTACACCTTCATCGAGGCTCAGGGCTCATGCCGGTAGCTATGTGGTTTATCTCTCTCTCTCTCCACTACAACCGAACTGACTTTTTGTGACACGGTCATTTTGTCACTTATTAGCGAAAATTGTCACGGATTACCCCCTCGTGACGACATTAGGGCGTCACTAGGCCCGTCACAGAATCCTCGTCACAGATTACAAAATAGTTACGCCACGACATTTTCGCGTCACGCATTATGGATCATCGGTGACGCGTTTTTTCGCGTCACGCATTGATGGAATGCATGACCAAAAAAATGTCACTGTTCATTCGTAAATTTGTCACCGATGAACGCAATGCGTGGCAAAAATCGTGTCATTGATTGGTTCGTCAGCTGTTTTAGACCAGTCAAAGCTGCTGACCTGTCGGTCAATGAAGATGACGTGGTTGTTTACATGGCTGTTGACGTGGATGCTGACATGTGGCTGTTTAGGTGGCACTCGACGTGTCTGTTGACGTGTATGCTGACATGTGGGTCTGTTCTCTGCTGACGTGGCATAACGTCAAATGGGTCCAAAAAATACTGACATGTGGGACCCACCGGTTTGCTGACATGTGCGACAGAAGGTTGTGACGCTTAACAAATTTTGTCACGGTTGTTAGCCGAAGGAAAAATTTCAATATTTGCCGATTTTGAGGCAATTCGTAAATAAAAAGAATTCAAATGAACCATCTGAAAATGTACAGATAAATATTATTGCACTTATAATTCAGGCACACACAAAACTTAATGTCTGATTGACACCAACTATTACAATACCACACGAAAATGAAAGAACGTAGACATAAATTTGGATGAAATCAAGTTTTCATGAAGAAAACACTACTGGCGGGCAAAGTTTGCTGCTTATTTGGTCAACTAGGGTGATTGACACGTCCTGAGGAGAAAACCAAGAAGTGCATCCATTTCTTACTGCCTCGATTTTATTTCATAAGTCATGTCGTCATAGGACTTGTGGAGAGCTTCCTATTCTGTCTGCTTCCTTTTCAGGTCTTCAGTTTTTTCTTCCACGGCCTGTATCCTTGCCTGCAGTTGCTGGTACCTTGGAGATGTAGGTAAGGACTGTTTCTCATGATCTTGTAGTATTCCTTCAAACTCTGGGATGCTTGCAGATGTCATGCTAGATGTTTTCCCCAAGTCTGATAGGAAAATGCCTTTCATTCTATGTTTCTTGAGGACATCTTCACAAATCTACAGATCAGTTCGCGGAGGCTCATATTTCATGTGTGGACCCATTTTTGCAAGGATCATTTCATCCTGCCATAGGATATGAATATTTTTTTGTCAGGTGCAAGAAACAGTACGTAATTATGGTACAAGAAAATGAAACCATTTTACTTACATAAGCATCTTGTGCATCCTTGCTCATGATACCAGCATTGTTTGTTTTGGTTTTTAAAAAAACTTCAATAGGAGTTGCTTCGCGCGTCTCAGTAATCTTGAAGATAGGAGAACCTACAAGGGTTACGAAAATAGGTAAATAAGAAGAGTATATGGAAAATTTAGTGAAGAGGTAAGGTTTCCAGAGGGATAGCCACTTACTGCAGATACCTCGGCAGCATAGATGCTCCTTATGAAGGTACTTGTCGCACCTAATTGGTTCATTTCATACTTCCCCTGAATTGCATAGTTTACCATAAAGTTAAAATATATTAGTGCACAAGTTATAAGTGAAATAATTAAGTACAACTGAATTTTACTGATAAGTACGTACTGCATATTCCTCGCTAGCATCCTTGCTTGTAGAGAGACTTGTCTCATCTATCTGGTTCATTGTACTCTTCCCGTTGATTGCCTAGTAAGCCATAAAGTAAAAACATATGAATGCACAAGCTATAACTGAACAAACATGAGGTAGAAAATCATGGTGTTGCACAAAACATACTGAACCGTAGTACATCCAGTGCGGTCCAGGAGCCTTCTTCGTTCGGGTGCTTGAACCACCGAAGACAAAAGTTCGTGCTATAGAGTCAAAATCTTGCATTTCTTCACCATTACCTTCAGCTTGCTTCTTCAGTAGTGAAGACATACGAGAAGCATTCTGTTCCATCGCTAGCTTCCTAATTTTCTCATATGCTACTTCTGATATGTCATCATTACCTGAAATAAAAGAAAGTGAAAATATTTTATATGCATATACATTTATTGATGTCACATAGCTTAAAACATGACAACTATCAATTCAGATGTCTATGTTTCTGAACCGACACAACTATCATAGCATAGTATCCAATAGTATGAGGTTTGTGTAGAACTATAAGCCTGACAGACAAAGGTTCAGTTTCAGAGCGACAGTTTTACTATAGCTCATCTAGCTGTTGTCGCTGTTTGTTTCAGTTTCATTTAGGTTCAGTATTATTCTGAATAAACGTAGCATTTTTAACAGACTTAGAGAAAATAAATCATGACGACAACTTGCACGGATCTCAAACATGAAAGTTGGTCTGCGCATCTGAACCAACTATAATCCATCAAACCCTACAGTACTTGACCATAACCTATACGACTGTTAAAAAATTGAGTTCTTTAACGATTGTGATGACTTGATACGTAAGAAAGAGCATGCAATAACAACCATTTGTAGCAGATATGATCTTGCAAATATAACTGGTAAACTCATGGTGTTTACCCGAATCAACAAAAAAGCCCAAATATGCATAGATCTATATGTAATAGCAGATGAGAGGGAAAGATGTTGACTGAACAACCCCTACTACAAGAAATTAGATCTTTACCATGGCTGTAGGTATTTTCCTGTAGATTCATGCCGGGGTTCTCCTCCAGAATGCTGCCGTCCATGTCGTTCGTCAGGTCGATCGGATTGTTGCGGCCGAACATTTTCCACCGCCGGGGCAGGCGGATCTAGGGTGATGAAGAGGATGAGGTAGGCGAGATTAGATCTTCGAGAGTAGAGGGAGGATGATAGGAATGGAAGGTGCGGTACGAGAATGTGGGTTCTGGCGATACAAAGGGCGTATTTAGGGGGAAGGTGGGTGCGCGGGACGTTTTCGTTTGGGCTGAAAAAAATAGAGGGAACGGGGATAATTTTAAATAAAGGAGGGAACAAAAAAATTAAACCAGAAAGGAGGGAACGTACTGTGTTTTCTACAAACAAAATAAAATTTTACCATCTAAACTAAATATTAATATATTCTAAATGTTGTACAACTGAATGTGAAAAGGATAAAATGTCATTGTGTTCATGCAAAATTGAAGAGGCAATTTGTATAAGCTTTATTTTAAACTCATATGAATCGTGCATGGGTAGGTCGACATCGATCATGTCGGTTATGGGGCATCTTGGAAGCAAGATGCACATAGAAGATCCAAATTGAGCAGAGATTTTTTGTGAGTGTTCATGCACGCATACTAGGTGTGCTTGCAGATTTTCAGAATTTTCTAACAAGTGTACTTGTGTCAATCATTTTGTAAGGACGAAAATGGCCGAAAATGAAACTAATGCATGAAAAGTGGTAAATTGCATGTAAAAATCAGTTTAAACTCATATGAATCGTGCAATCTTGGTATAATCATATATAAAATACCAATCACAAAACTTCTGAATGGTTTTCATAAGTTGGATGTGAAAGGTGCACTTATGAGGGCATTTTGGGCATTATGGTCATAACGTCGACGCCGAAAGCTGGATAGGTGTGTTGGGGTATAGCATTAACATTGTTTTAGGCAAGGATCATATTTGTGGTTTTTTTTTTGTACAACACTTTTGAAACCAAAAATTGTGATCAAACCAACATGGGTGGGTCGATATCGATCATGTCGGTTATAGGGCATGTTGGAAGCAAGGTGAACATAAAAGGTCCAGATTGAGCTCATATTTTTTTTGGGTGGTCATGCACACATACTAGGTGGGCTTACAGATTTTCAGATTTTTCTGACAAGTATAGGTGTCCCTATAATTTTCTTGGAAGAAAAAGGCCAAAAAATGAAAATAATGCATGAAAATTGGTTAAATTCATATAAAAATCATTTTAAACTCATATGAATCATGCAATGTTGGTAGAAACATTTAGAAAATATGATTCACATAATTTGACAATGGTTTGGTCAAGTTGGATGCAAAAGGTGCGCTTGGGAGGGCATTTTGGGCATTATGGTCAAAACATCGAGGCCGAAAGCTTCATCAACCTTTCAAGATATGTCTTTTGGTGTAGCATCAACATTGTTGCAGGCATGGACCATGATTGTGGGCTTTTTTTTGGACAGCACTTGTGAAACCAAAAATTGTGGTCAAACCAACATGGTTGGGTCGATATGGATCATGTCGGTTATAGGGAATTTTGGAAGCAAGGTGCACATACAAGATCCATATTGAGCTCAGATTTTTTGTGGGTGGTCATGCACACATACTTGGCGGGCTTGCAGATTTTCAGATTTTTCTGACAAGTATAGGTGTGCCTATCATTTTCTTGGAAAAAAGGCCAGAAAATGAAAATTGGTTAAATTCATATAAAAATCATTTTAAACTCATATGAATCATGCAATGTTGGTAGAAACATGTAGAAATTATGATTCACACAATTTGACAATGGTTTGGTCAAGTTGGATGAAAAATGTGCACTTAGGAGGGCATTTTGGGCATTATGGTCAAAACATCGAGGCCGAAAGCTTTATCAACCTTTTAAGATGTGTCTTTTGGTGTAGCCTCAACATTGTTGCATTCATGGATCATGATTGTGTGCTTTTTTTTTGGACAGCACTTGTGAAACCTAATGGTGGTCAAACCAACATGGGTTGGTCCACATCAACATGTCTGGAACCGCATGAAAATTGGTAAAATTCAAATAAAAATAATTTTAAACTAGGTTATGTTGCATATTTTTCATCACGAAGAAAATATGAACTGAAGTACCAACATAACATGTCTGCAACCGCATAGCAAAAGCAACACACAACTACTTAGCAAGCCTTAGTTGTTCAGCCAAACCGAAATATATACATTACAACACGCAAATAAGCAAACTACACTCCAGGAAGTGACCTAGGCCAGCTTGCGCCTCTTGTTGTCCTCTTCTAAATCATCATCTGAATCTTCAGGAACTTCTTCTCCTGAATCTTCAGAATCTTTTTCATGAAGTTGAAATCCCAGTGGTAGTCCAGCGTCAAGCCTTTCCAGCATCACCCGGTATGGCTCGAACGCCACGAAGGCATCAATGGCTGCATAATCCAGGTTGATCTTGTCAAGTGGTTTTTTTCACCCACTTGTAGTGTGCCTGCCACGGGAACTTTTTCTTCATGTTCTTGTACCAGGGATAGGGATCAATGAGGTGTTCTGACATCACGCTCATTCCAACATGGTCATTCCCAGGGATCTGGTACAGGTCCTGGAGATCCACATAGAACTCATCTGGAATTATCACATGCCAGGTTCGGTCAAGGACCCTTTTGTCTACCGAGTTGCCAACGCTAGCAAAGACTATTTCTTTGAAGCGAAGAAAATTCGCCAGATCCGGAGACTGCCAATGGTAAGCACTGCAATAATCAAGAAATTGTGAGTAAAATTTAGTCAAAAGATGCAATTTCAAAGGTGACATACAACTATGAAACTTAATTTGTGAAAATTTTATCTCATATTTGGAATTCAATATTAGTGGATAATCAAGTAGGATCGAATCTGATAAAAGAATGAACAAGACATATCTGTTTGAGCAACAAGTTGTACCAATGCTACAACAAAAAAATACACAGAATCATATATGGACATGTTTATACTAGTTTTCATAAATATGAATCCAATGAGTGGACAAGACAAATCTGTTTGAGCAACAAGTAGTGCCATAACTATGAAACTAAATTGTGACATCGCAATCAGTTAGATCTGCACCAAGTACTACTAGTAGTACCAACAAGTCTGGCACAAGGGAGGAAACAGAAAACCCTCAAGACAGCAACACAGTCAGAACATCACAATCAGTTAGATCTGCACCAAGTACTACTAGTAGTACCTGGAGTACTGGAAGATGAGTACATGCTGGCGCATGGCCAACTGAAGAACGGCCAACTTCTTGTCTTCCTCCCGGCGGTCTTTGGTGTATTCCATGTCCAGCCCCATGATCTTGGGGTCTCCCGCCTTGAACCACTCGTCGTACATCGAGAGGACGCGCTGCACTTCAGATGGATCGTTGGTGTAGAGTGCCTCGATCGTCTGCTTGCCATGGATTTGGAAGGTGAACGTCCGGGAGAACTAGTCCGCAAACTTCATGGCGACGCCGCGGGGGAGAAGAATGGACTGGAGTGGAAGCGAAGAAGACGAGACGAAGCAAGAGGTGAAAACAGAGGGGGAAACAGAGGAGCGGTGGGGATATAGGAAGTTGAGACGAAAGGGGCCGGGTGTGAAATCGTAGATGCGTGCGGTAGTTTATACCCAGAAAACTAACCCACCGACTGACATACGGGCCCAAACAAAATTAGTATAATCGTCTATCCAACTGACAGGTGGGCCTGCGTGGTGTATGTATTGTCACGTCAAAATCCCACTACCGCCATTGTGCCTCTCTCCTCTCGACCTACCGTGTAATTTACTGCACCAAAACAAAACCCTCGCCCTCCTCTAGCAGCCGCCACGTCTCACCACTTACGTCTTTCACCGCTGCCACCTCTCTCGCCACCGGCCGCTCACCATTGGACCCGGCACGAACACACTAAGTCAGTACCAAAAATGCCCACGTACGTCTTTCATTTTCTGGTCTTATTCTTCCAAGAAAATGATAGCAACACCTATACTTGTCAGAAAAATCTGAAAATCTGCAAGCCCACCTAGTATGTGTGCATGACCACCCACAAAAAATCTGAGCTCAATATGGATCTCCTATGTGCACCTTGCTTACAAGATGCCCTATAACCGACATGATCGATGTCGACCAACCCATGTTGGTTTGACCACCATTAGGTTTCACAAGTGCTGTCTAAAAAAAAGCCCACAATCATGATCCATTCCTACAACAATGTTGATGCTACACCAAAAGACACATCTTGATAGGTTGATGAAACTTTCGGCCTCGATGTTCCGATTTTGCTCTCGACGTTTTGGGGTTTTCATTCACATGCAGAAAAAAAGTACATTATCCCACAAAACGTATAATGTGCCACTAGATTCATGAACCAGTATTACAACCAAAGTACTGAAAGTTTGTAAAAAAGGATAATGTACTTTTTTGTACATGTGGATGGATTGTTCGAATGGTACATTCATGTGTGCAGTTCATTTGAGTGCCACATGTGCACGCATAAATAACAAAATTACATGTAGGTACAAGGAGTCCATGTAGGAAAATTTCTAAATAGGGTAATGTACTTTTTTCTGCATGTGGATGGCTAGTTGGAGCGGTACAAACATGTGAGCACTTCATTTAAGTACCACATATGCACGCAAAAACAACAAAATTACATGTAGATACAAGGAGTTCATGTTTGTTAGTTTTAGATCATCTATAACATTCACTAAGTAGCACGTAAATTCAGAAATTACTTTCATATATAAAAATAACAAGATTACATATAACACTACACAATTTTCACGTAGAAGATTTCGCAAGTAAAAAAGTTTGACGTACAAATAACCGTGCGGTGGAACAATGCACCTTTGCTAAGATGAAGATGGACGACTATGGACGAACGGTTTGCTAAGATGTTTGGTTCTTTTTTGTCAGGTTATCCCCTGCTACTCCAGAGTTGCTTTTCTTTAGAAGCACTATATAGCCAAGTTTCAACTTTGCCACTTCCAAGCTACTCTCGTTACCAATGAGGGATTCTCATTCCTTGTTGTATGTACCAACAAACTGGGTTTCACCTTTATTACTGGTAGTATTTGGAAAGAATTTTCTAGAATCTACTCTCTGGAAGTTGGACAGGATCTACATTTTTTTATTAGCAACCATTTTCCGGAGGCTCGTGTTAAGCCTGAAATCCTACCAATCACAGATCCAGGTAAGTTTAAAGCTGGATGCATCTTCTGTTATTCTGCATTTTGTATTGATAATATGAGTACTGCTCTGATCATTTATTCTTAGTTACTGAACTTTAATCTTACAGCCTACTTTGATTTGTCCCCCCAAAAACGTCTTATTGTGGACTCTATCGATTCCACTGATGGATCCAAGATCAATTGGAGGATGATGGAGACAGTAATACTGTCGAACATCTTGACCACCTTGTCGACTATCATGATGGTGGAGAGTATGCACAAGGAAGGACTGTCGCATGTTTGCATACCCTTAACTGCACAAACACTCGCACAGTCACAAAATGCACTTGGTAAACATTTATAACATGTTGTTTTCTTACTAATTATGTATTGTTTGCAGTGTTATGTGTGCCACTTTTTGAAGAATTTTGCAGTGCTTGTGAAAACCTAACGTCTGTCGAATATGGAACAGAAAATCCCTAGCCGGTTTGTTCCGCAAGAGCTCGAAGAATACGGTTGCATCACCATTGTGAGACATCCGAACACTGTGGTTAAGGGGACATAAAACATCTCTCCTTCAGATGGTCGTCTGTGCGTCGGTGGTTGGAAGGAGTTCATGAACAAGGAAAATGTGTTCCAGTTGGGTGACATGGTGCTGCTCTTGCTTTACACTGGTAACCAAGGGCTTTACCAGTTTGTGACCGATGTTCCGTACATTGATCCAGAGTAGTTAGGTACTGAATGTAAGTGTGGTATTTGTTATTAAGAACTGCAAGTAGTGTCGTACAAGACTGATAGTAGGTGTTGTATCTCTTATTAAGTACTGCAAAGTAGTAATTGTAGAAGTCAGAATCGTAGAAGACTAAGCTCGCGCTCGATCGCAAGAAAGTTTTACATGTTTTCAAACTGGAAATGGGGATAGCCCCATGTTTACAAATCGGAGCCGGATGTTTTGCTGAGTAATTTAGTAGATTCTACTGGCTTCTGACATGGGCCTCAACTGGTGCATTTCCCTTGGCGCGGAGCTCCTCAACTTCTTTCTCCAGGTTATGGATTATAATGCTTGATCATGCTATGTCATCTTTCAACTTCTTCAGTTCTCCCTGAGCCATCAGTTTAGCCTGTTGGGCGCCGATGGCCGATTTGAGGTCTTCATGGCGTGCCTCTATCATCTTGAATTTCTCACGATAAAGGTTTTCACACTGCATCTCGAGGTTCTTCTTCTCTTCCATAAGCTCCTTGATCAAGCCTATCGCCTTGTTCTTCGTTTCAAAACTCATATTGTTTAGCCTGTTCAAGTTGGCTACCTCATTCTGTAGTTTGTTGCGGTCCGCACGAAGGTTTGCTGCTTCAGTCGCAATCTTTTGAGATGCCTTCCTCTATAGCTCCAAATCGTCACGGAGGCGTGCACACTCTGTTTTCAGCATCTTGTTATTGTTCAGATGCGTGGCGCACCAGTCATTTGCCTTGGCCTCATTGGCTTCGATCCTAGCCCTGGCTTCCTATAGGCAGTTATTAATTAGTACTGAGATTAGTCTGAATTTGAGGAATAGAACCAAAAAGTGGAAAGTTCAGACCTCGCTGTGTCGTAGAGCGTGGACGACGGTCTCGAAAGATTGTTTGTCTCCCGCTACAACATTCCTGCTTTGTTCTTGGTCTAGAATGCCGATGTTTGAGCCGCTGGATCTGGGATATGTACAAGGGACTTCAGTTTGATGGATATCAAGACATGTTTCTACCAAAGAAATTATACTAAATTCATATTTAAACGTACCGGGCTTCTTCTTGGATTGCAAGGACGTGCTCCTGATTTGGGATCAAAGTCGAGGTGGACTTATCGCCCGTCTTCCTGTTCTCGCTCAGAGATAGCAGGGTTTTTACCTCCGTCAGAGGACAGTCTTTTTCGCCGCCATCTTCTTGAGCCACTATCTTCTTACAGCGCTTTACCTTGCGGGCCTCCTCAGCCTTCGTCGCAGCTACCTGTTGCTTCCACCTTGAAGCTTGACGATGCGAAGACATGGCTGGGGTGGTATGCAGAATGGGGAGTTCTCCGCTGAATGGTGGCGACTGGGGAAGAAGGTGAATAGTGAAATGACAAAGACGTGTTCTGGCAGTGCTAGTTTAATACGTGGCAGCCGTCTCCTCGCATTCACCGAGCAATCTGGTCCGTCCATTTAGAATCTACGAAGGGACAGCTGTAGTTTTATTTCGTAGCTCAATGGAAACACATCGAACCTTTTTTAATTTTTTGTAAGTTTTATTTTATTACCTGACATTTTGGTGCCACAAATTTTTTAGTTTGTTGAATTTGTCCGACTGACTTGTGGGTCCACACCTAAAAGGCTCAACGGAGTTGGTCCCACTAGTCATACAGTTATTATCTCCCTACTCCTCGTCCTCGCCTCCACCTCGCCCAAATCGACTCCTCTCCCTCCACGCCCACTCCCAAAAAAAACCCCGGCTCCTTCTCCCCTAGGGCGGCGGACCACGGCGCCTTCCTCACCAACGACCTCCTTGTCATCAGCTGTACCGTAGTCGTCCTGAAGCACTGACCGGTAAATACCACTTCTACTTCCTTCCTTTCCTTTCCCTTCAGATGCCTCTAAATCTAGGTAAATCCATAGCCAGGGTATGATATAGGTTATATTTCGGCGAAATTAGGCTATAAAAGGCCCCTGTACATGGATCTATGACGCCTGCTGTCGATTTTGGTAACCGGCGACGGGTTCCATGTACTAGTTGCTCATTGCTTATTCTAACTAAATTTCGAACTTGTTTTAGAACCAGTGCAATTGAGCAAATGGAGTCAAAATGTGGTGACGATGAGTGTGTCATCTGCACCCAAGTGCGGGAGATCGTTTGCCCCGACATTGATCCCGTGTACGCTTGTTTCTTAGTGGCGGAACAAAAGGCCTGCATGCGTCGTCGTCAGAAAAATGGTGCAAGTAAGACAGATCCATCAACGATGTCTTCCCCAACACATGATGACACTTTTGTCAATGCTAGAATACGCATAGAAGCCAAGCCTGTACGCTCAGCCGAGGTAAATAACAAACGAATTAGTATATCCTTTCTACGTTCTACCTACATCTTTCTTTGTTATTGCTATCATATTGAACTTCTTACTTGTTTGTTCATGGCCTGTACCGCTCAGCAAGTGACCGCTTTCCGTCCTGAAACCGCTAGTCGGGAGTCTCTCGTGATGGAGTGCCTCACACTCCAGCATGAAGTGGTGGCACAGATGACAAGTTTTAGGCGATTCCATACGAACTTCATGAAAATGTGGGATGAGAAGAATAATGTCGTGGAAGAGCTAGAGAAATTGAAGATGGGCAACAAACGTAAGACAGACGTAGTTATCCTATGTGATGATGATGAGCAGGAAACTACAGATAAGAAAGGTAAGAAAGCCACGGTAGAGCCTCATGAGGATGTCACACACACAAGAGTGAAGAGAGCAAGGGAAGGAAAGATTACTCGTAGAGGTGACAACGCCTAATCTAATGTTTTAGTACTATTGTATGCACCTACAGATTACTTTCTAATAATTAATTTCTTGCATTGTAGGTCCTAACATGAGTGGGACCAAAGAGTTTGACAAGTACTGCTTTTTTTGCAAACGATGTCGAACTGAATGAAGACCAAGTTGCACATCTCAGAAGACAAGTTGCAATCTTGAAGCCATCGATACAGTTCAATGTATGCAGGATGACAAGGTCTACTATCATCCATGGGAAGGCCAAGATGGTAAAGAATACACTCTCATACTGTTGGTTTGCACATTCATCCTTGTCTTCAACTAACTAGAAACTTCTCCTGCTGCAGTACTTCTCTTCCAAGTTCAGCATTGCACACCTCAACCAGTACGCGCCAATGGAGCTTCCTGTATTTTGCACTAGTGGCACCAATGTTACTCGTTTAACGTTGCTCATTGGCAATAAACAACATGCCTAGATGTCACGCAACTGGCTAAAAATTGTGAAGGAAGCTGGAATCGGGGAGGCTGACATATGTGTATTCACTTTCGTGCATGCTGCAAGATCTGGAATTGTGTGTACTATTGTTTGCCTCAACTGATGCCGAAGTCTGTTTCTGTAATGTGAACCAGTTACACTAGTGGAAACAGAGTCATCGGTTCGGCCCTTTAGTCCCGGTTCCACTACGAACCCGGACTAATGGGACCATTAGTCCCGGTTCGAATGCCCAGGGCGCCGGCCAGCTCCAGTCCCGGTTCGTACGTGACCTTTAGTCCCGGTTCGTGATACGAACCGGGACTAAATGGTAGCGGCAGCCAGCCGCAGAGGTGGGGCCACTGCGAGCAACCTTTAGTCCCGGTTCGTATCACGAACCGGTACTAAAGGTTTAGTACCGATTCGTGATACGAGCCAGGACTAAAGGGTCCCCTATATCATCTTCCACCCTGAGCCAGCCAGCTCTATTTTTCCAGCTCGAGTTCATCCCCATTTTCTCATCCGTTTCCTCTCCCGAGCTCGAGTTTATCCCTATTTTTTTCCACCATTTGTCAAGATTGACGGCGCCCCATCTATCCAAGGGTTAGTAACTTCATCATTTCTTCCGGCGTTGCTACTTTAGCTCATTTTCTTGCTAGTTTAGCTCATTTCATTTTTCTAGTGCTAGCTAGGTGTTTGATGAAATGCCTAAGTTAGGGATTTCATTTGTTTTTATATGCAATTTGAGCTCAAATTAAAGTATGATTTGTGGGTTTTAGTGTCGTCCGATCCCCGTCCTCACCGCCGTCGATCGCCCGCGTCGTCCCGTCACCGGCACCACCTCGGTGAACCTCTTGTTTTTATCTTTTATTCAAAAAATCTTAGTTGCATGATTTAGATGCATAGTTATTACTTTTATGACAAGGATTGAAGATTCTCAAATCCAAAAGGGATGAAATCACGGACATTGGGTTCATTGACCCGGATAAAATTCATGAAGTCACCATAGAAAATCCCTTTTATGACAAGGACACACCGGGGATTTTGCTATGGTTTTTGAAGCGACAACGTGACAAAAAGAAATACTTTTTCCTTACAACTTCAAGTGAGTGTTACTGTCTTGTACACATTCTATTTTGCTCACCAGATGTTAAGTTTTAACTGATGAGTTATCCATGACTGCGTATATAAACGTGCGCAGGTTCCACTTTATTCTTCTCGTCATTAACATTCACGCTGGAGAAGTTGAAGTCCTTGAATCATTAAGGAGATATCCTAAAGAATTCAAGACCTATTTTGATATGCTCACAGAGTAATTTCAATTCTTATCGCCTCTTTCGTTCATTTGCTGATATCAACTAATTAATAACTCATTTGTTCATTTTCTTTGTCAGGCAGCGTTTGGAAGATGTTCATCAAGGAAGAACCCGTTGAATGGAAACCGAAGCTGACATGGCGTTTTGAACGACGTAAGTAGTACTACCTAGGTCCGTGCACCATTATCATACTTGATTATTTTTGATTGAATTCAATTCTTGTACAGACTTGCCATAAGCAGCCAAAGGGGACTGATTTAAGTGGATTCTACGTTTGCGAGTACATTCACAATAGGACCAACGAGAGATTCAACAACCGAAGAAATCAAGATGTACGTAAACATTATTCACAACTTTATTTTGTTACCATCAGTTGTGCTGAGTTTCATTCATAATTGTTTTATTATGATTTGATATATATACACACAACTCATGTATTCATTTTGATCTCATTCTTTTAAAGTTGGCAAGAAAGCGGAACGCGCTCACAATAGAGGACCGCTTAAAAACAATTGCGGAGGAATTGGCGGGATTTTTCCTTGCGGAGGTCATACCTAAATTCGGAGAGTACCACTATGATGTAAAATAGTATGCCTCCATGTAATAGTGATCTCCATGTAATTAAGTACTTTATACGAAAACGTGATCTTCATGTACTACTTAATTTGCATGTGTTATATATATGCATCAACGTGATCTTCATGTAATTGTATGTGTTATGTATATATGCATCAACTTGATCCCCGTACGATGTGATCCCCGTTCGATGGAAACCATCCGAAACCCCTAAACCCCTCCTAAACCCTAAACCCTGAAAAATAATCGAAAACAAAAAAAGGGCCTACCTTTAGTCCCGGTTCGTGTTACGAACCGGGACTAAAGGTCTCCAGCCTCGCGGGCTCCTCCGTTGCCACGTAGGAGGGCCTCTTGTCCCAGTTCGTGGACAACCGGGACTAGAGGGGGGCCTCTAGTCCCGATTGGCTAGTCCCGGTTACCCAACCGGGACTAGAGGCCCTCTGGAACCGGGCTAGTGCCCCCTTTTCCACTAGTGTTAGTCCACCTACTGTTCTATCATGATGGTAATGTGGAGACTTTTTATAATTCTAGTACCATAAGAATGTTTGGAATATTAAGTGGAAGCTCAACTTTTTCTCAAATTTGTCAAATGTTGATGTTTTACAATGCGAACTAATTTATATTGTCACCTCAACCGTGTGCAAATGAAGAAATGGAAACTTGATACACATTGCACACAAGGCCCAAATTATATACGTACTACTAAATACCAGGACCTCGTAAAACTTATCAGTAACATTACTTTAATGCAGCGGCAGTGCATCCCTATTTTTTCAGAAGGTCGCGGGTTCATGCCGAAGTCTGTTTCTGTGTAATTACATGATGTAAACTTTTTAAGTACTGTCTAGAGAACCCTAACTGATGCTCTATCGGTTGAATGAGTGGAAACTTTTGTAATGGTAATGTGAACCAGTTACACTAGTGGAAACAGAGTCATCGGTTCGTTCCTTTAGTCCCGGTTCCACTACGAACCCGGACTAATGGGACCATTAGTCCCGGTTCGAATGCCCAGGGCGCCGTCCAGCTCCAGTCCCGGTTCGGACGTGACCTTTAGTCCGGTTCGTGATACGAACCGGGACTAAATGGTCGCGGCAGGTTAGTACCGGTTCGTGATATGAACCAGGACTAAAGGGTCCCCTATATCATCTTCCACCCCGAGCCAGCCAGCTCTATTTTTCCAGCTCGAGTTCATCCCCATTTTCTCATCTGTTTCCTCTCCCAAGCTCGAGTTCATCCCTATTTTTTTCCACAATTTGTCAAGATTAACGGCGCCGCATCTATCCAAGGGTTAGTAACTTCATCATTTCTTCCGGCGTTGCTACTTTAGCTCATTTTCTTGCTAGTTTAGCTCATTTCATTTTTCTAGTGCTAGCTAGGTGTTTGATGAAATGCCTAAGTTAGGGATTTCATTTGTTTTATATGCAATTTGAGCTCAAATTAAAGTATGATTTGTGGGTTTTAGTGTTGTCCCATCCCCGTCCTCACCGCCGTCGATCGCCCGCGTCGTCCCGTCACCGGCACCACCTCGGTGAGCCTCTTGTTTTTATCTTTTAATCAAAAAATCTTAGTTGTATGATTTAGATGCATAGTTATTACTTTTATGACAAGGATTGAAGATTCTCGAATCTAAAAGGGATGAAATCACGGACATTGGGTTCATTGACCCGGATAAAATTCATGAAGTCACCATAGAAAATCCCTTTTATGACAAGGACACACCGGGGATTTTGCTAAGGTTTTTGAAGCGACAACGTGACAAAAAGAAATACTTTTTCCTTACAAATTCAAGTGAGTGTTACTGTCTTGTACACATTCTATTTTGCTCACCAGATGTTAAGTTTTAACTGATGAGTTATCCATGACTGCGTATATAAACGTGCGCAGGTTCCACTTTATTCTTCTCGTCATTAACATTCACGCTGGAGAAGTTGAAGTCCTTGACTCATTAAGGAGATATCCTAAAGAATTCAAGACCTGTTTTGATATGCTCACAGAGTAATTTCAATTCTTATCGCCTCTTTCGTTCATTTCCTGATATCAACTAATTAATAACTCATTTGTTCATTTTCTTTGTCGGGCAGCGTTTGGAAGACGTTCATCAAGGAAGAACCCGGTGAATGGAAACCGAAGCTGACATGGCGTTTGAACGACGTAAGTAGTACTACCTAGGTCCGTGCACCTTTATCATACTTGATTATTTTTTGATTGAATTCTATTCTTTTACAGACTTGCCATAAGCAGCCAAAGGGGACTGATTTATGTGGATTCTATGTTTGGTAGTACATTCACAATAGGACCAACGAGAGATTCAACAACCGAAGAAATCAAGATGTTGATAATCCCCAAGAGCAAGGAATCACTGTAGCACAATTCGATAAGTATTTGAGTGTCGAACCCACGAGGAGCTGAAGGTAAACTATCTATTCTCTAAAGCCCTATAACCCTCTTATATGGCCGTTTGTGCAAAGCAATAAGTTTAAATATGAAAGGAACTAACTAATGAAAGCAAGTGATGTGGAATGGGTTTATCTAGTAACAAGTTTCTCAATCAAGTTTCAAACGCAAGTTTCTTAGAGCAAGTTTCTCAAAGTAGCAAGTAGCAAATATCTCAAGTAGCAAATATCTCAAGGGAGCAAATGTTCTAGCAATTGTTATTTCATTCGTGTGGTTGTCACAATTAGTGAAGCACATGTTTCAGTCTTAATTGTTTCTTCTAGGAAGGAGCCATAAATAGGTGTAGCCAAGTAAATGAACTAAAACCCCTTATGATGGATCTCATGGCCAAGTAAATGAGCACACAAGAATTATTAAGACATAAAAGTCCCACCATAGCCTTAAGTTCTAAGGTCCCCTATATATATCCCCCAATAAAGTAACTTCATGACTCGGTCTCAGGTTTACATGTCCTCCCAAGTCTCCCTCACTCCATTACATTACCGGTGATCACCTTACATGCATTCCCCAACATATGTGTGCACTCATATATTGTACATAAAGACAATCATAAAAGATAACAAAACTTGTATGCAACCAATCAACGAACTATTTCACTATTGCCATGAACAAATCACTTCTCAAACATAGATGGGGAGACACAATAGATCAAGGGAATAGTATATTGCATCATATATCATGTTTGCCAAGAGTTTACAGTGGAGAGATGGAGATGATCTTGCTGTAGATGTTGATGATGAACACGCCGGAGGGGGGTGGAGCCCTCCGGAGGTGATTCCGGCGGCGTTTCCCCCCTCCGATCTTCTCCGGCGGCAGCCTTCTGACTCTCTGTTTCGTGGTTTTGTGTTTCTCCGCCGCTCCTCCGAAACTCCCCGGGGGACTATTTTTATAGCCGGTTTTAGGTCAAGACGAAGCCACGGAGACGAAAACGGACGGCATCGGAGCCACGAGGGGGAAAAGAGGGGTCCTCACGCGGCCAGGGAATCTGACCGCGTGGGGCCCTCTAGTTTCCAGCTGGTTGGGCTTCTGGTCTTCATTTTCAGCCCATTGCGTTCGTCTCGAAAATTCTGAACCGTGCTCTTTGGCCTTGCCCTTTTTGGAGTCCCGAAGCTCCCGGAAAGTCCGAAACACTAAAAAAGACGTTTTCTGGAAAACAGAGTTAGAACCAAAAGAGGGGGGATTGTTTAGAAAATCCCCGAAATCATTATAAAACATGAATATAACATCATATAAGTTGCAAATATGTAGGAATATCTAGTAATAACATGCAAAGTTCATGTATGCATTTTACATGCATCAACATCCCCAAGCTTAACCTATACTCGTCCTCGAGTATGAAGGTGATAAAACTAACATGGACTTTGCATTTTAATACTATCAATGGATATCAAAGATGATTACTATTGCTACATAAAGTCAAATGATTCATTCTCAAAGGAGTAGCAATATACAAGATAGATTATGAAGTGATATCAAATATTCAATGAAAGGATGTTCAATGATAATTCACAAAGTGTAACATAGAAGAAAGTACTATGGACCAAATGTATGCATAATGAAAAGTAAAAACATCCTATAATGGTCATAGAGTACTCTTGTAAATCTGAATATAAAAGGTGGACACTTTGGAAAGATAGATAAATAAGTAGAGGTAAAACATGAATAAGTTTCATCTAGCTTCCAAATGCTTCTACTTAAGTTAATGTTTGCAATGTGGTATCCATTGGTGTGGAGCTCTCATTACCCCTATCATAGCATCTTGAATGGTTAAAGTTTAAAGTGAAAGCAAATATGAGTAATGTGCTTGACAAAGTATGGGTTGAATGCCTCATGCCCCTTGAATACAAGTACCTCTCCAACTGGCTACTCAACTCGGGTCACAAAGCAAGTTCAAGTTAAAGTCATTGCAAGTAATAATAGCATCATTAAGAGTTGCTCCCGGGGTACCTCTTGTCCCAGGACATGGAACAAGCCCATGTCAAAATGACAAGACAAACAAACAAAATGGACAATCTCAGCACTCTTTTATTTACTATTGTTATAGCTTTTTATTGTGAAGTGCCTCACTGAAGGTCCACCGTGATATGTAAGTAAATTTCCACCATGAATGATGCATGGCTTGGGTTAGCCGCCCGGTGAGTCTCTCTAGCCATTTATACTTACTCCTCAAACTTACCAAGTTTCCACTTTTATTTCACACAATGTTAGGCATCCATAAACAAAAGTACATGATATCAACTAAATATAATTAAGAGCACTGTTGAAAGCTTGCCATGTGACAGCACATATGAGCTAACTCCCAACCAAGACTCTTGTCAAGCACACAACTTCATAATTTTAATCACAATGGTTCATGTTTATTAAGTGCAATGAAAGTAAAGTGTGCATCAAGTTCGTGAGAGCTTTTTAACCAACTTTTCCCATAACAATCAATAACATAAGCATTTTAATTTGGAAGCAAAGATAATACAATATAACATGATAAACATACTTGGAATAGCATAAAGCTAACAGGTAGATATGGTGGACTCACTGGAAAAACTTTGGTTGAAGGTGTTGGAAAACAAGTTTTTACTTGTTGGAATTTTTTGGGCTAGCAAAAGGGAGAAAGTTGACCGTCTAAATGCATGCATAAGTGTCCATAGAACTAACCAATCCATGTTAAACAAAGTAAAGTGACATTCAGCATCAAAACATGAATAAAAGATAGCTCTTGATAAAACACTTGCAAATTAATACTCATTAAAAAGCACATGAATCATGCAACTATATGTATCTTTTTGAATCAACTCAAACATCCCTTTCCCAATCTTTTTAATAGCATCCAACTTAATTCAACCCAAATTTCCAGTAGCTTTCTCATATATAAATGATAGTGGTGGTCTCAAGACAAACAAAAATCAAAATAAAAAGCAAATAAAAGACGCTCCAAGTTTATGTGATAGGGTGCATTGATCGAAAAACAGAAGTTAGACGTGTGCAAACCGAGAGTGTGTTGGTCCAGTGGGGTTGTCTTCACATCCCCAAGCTTATGGTCTTCACCATCCTTGGATAGCTCTTGGTGCATCTCCTCTAATCCCTGTGAAAAAACTTCAAAACACCGTTTCTCCCATTTCTTTTCTGTGGGGTGACATTAGTAGTGATAGACAAATGAATTGCTTGCTGCATAAAATCCTTAAACAAAAATTCATATGAATGTCCAGAAAGTGTATAATGTTGTATGCCTACTTATAAACTCAATTGGATCAAAAAGATTCAAGTTAAAAGTTCAAAGAATGCATCAAACAAAATGGGACAGAATCCGTCCAGAAAAACAGCAGCAGCAAAACGTATTTTTCTACCCTACTTAAATATGTCGAAAAAATCTGAAAAAATTCACGCTCACAGAGGATGAAAAGTTGCAACCACAGTTCAAATTTCAGCTCATTCGGAGTTACAGAATAGGAATTAAAAATCATACCGTGCACAGATTCGTGCTGGAATAAAATCTCCGAATGCAAAAAGCAACTTTTTCAAGCCAAAATAGGTAAAACTTGGCACTTTATTAAGAATTCCAGAAACTAAACTAAAAACTAAGTCTCTTGTTACAGCAAGAGGACACAAAGAAAATCAAAAGTAAAAACAACCGGGTTGCCTCCCGTAAAGCGCTTTCTTTATAGCCATATAGCTAGGCTTACTTACTTGGTATCAAGATGGTTGGAGTGAGGTGGCTTGGCATCCCCAAGCTTAAATTCTTGTACTTATTTGATATATGTAGGGTGAGCCTAGGGGTAACATCCCCAAGCTTGAGTGTTTGTCCCTCGTGATCTTTATTCATCACCCTCAACTCTTCCACTTGAAAGTTCTCTTCACACAAAACTCATCTTAAAACTTGATTAGAGGGGTTAGTGTCTCCATAAATGAAATCCTCATAGGTACAGCAAAGACATATCATGAGTTGATTCTACACATTAGCTAATATTACTATGGTTGTGTATTGCTCTTTGATCAATAGAACCACACAAAACACAAGTAATGAGAGTAATGCAAAATAAAGACAGAATCTGTCAAAAATGGACAGCCCGTAAAGAGTGAATTTTCAGAGGCACTTACGTTGCTCAAATCAGAAAACTTTGAACTAATGAAATGTGTATTAATAACTGAATATTGCTGTCGTAAAATATCAGGTCAAAATTCCTCTTCTGTGATTTTATACATTTTTCGCAGTGAAGCTCAGGCATCTGTTTTCTGGACAGCAAATCACTATTGTTTAATCCTACCTCTCAAAAGAGGTTATTCTTGCCATTAAGATGAAAAATAAGATACAAAGGTGATGTTACGGTAGTAAACAAGCACCTTGACTCAAAAACCCAAAACTTAAGCTGAAGATAAAAATCAAAAAGAAACAAAAAGAACCAAGCAAGAATCAAGAGAAACAATCAAAGAAGAAGGAAAATATTTTTGTTTTTTTGATTTAGCAAAAAGGCAAAAGGAGAAGCAAATATATACAACATAAACACTCTTTTTATTTGGTTTTAGCTTTGGGAAAAGTTTTAATGATAGAGACTTTGCAACGGTTCCATTGGCATGAACAACACATGTTCAAGGTCGACCCCAACTTCTCCATTACTCATCCTTCTCATTTACTTTCCCAAATTTTATATAAAATGAAAATCTTAAACTAATTGTCACAAAACAGTAGGTAAAGATATTTTACATGTTGTAAAGATATAAAGGTGTGCTCAAACCGAATAGGAAATTAAAGCATAAGGAACACACCACAGAATATTAAACAATTTACTTTTAAGTCTAACTCTCTTCCTATGCATTGGAATTTTATATATGAATAAATAACAACAAATTTGAGGTAACCAATGCATATAATAATCAATAGCTTGCATTTTAAATAACATAGAAACATAAAGGGGATTCTTATCTCTTCCTCTCTCATAATAGTTGCAAGCATTAAAGTTAAACATAACCACATAGTTTTGAATAGAATCACCACATAAAGACTTATCATCTAATGAGCATAATGGATCATCAAACTCAATTAAATCACTTTCATCCTCAATAGTAGGTGGACTGAAAATATCATATACATCATTGTAATCATCATAAATGGGAGACATAGTATCATCAAAATAAATTTTCTCTTCCAAACTTGGGGGACTAAAAATATCATATTCATCAAAACAAACTTCCCCAAGCTTAAGGTTTTCCTTAGCATTAGCAATAAAGGTGTTCAACGAATTAGTACTACCACAAACATGATTGTTATGCAAATAAAATTTAATTTTCTCCTCAAACACTTCATGTCCTAACTCAAGATAGATATTATACAGTTCTATAATTGTTTGGTTGTTTTCCATTTTATAATAATGTTTTAGATTTATATGTTAGTATGCAATGCAAACAAGAATAAAAGCTTAGCACAACGCTCCCCGGCAACGGCGCCAGAAAAGTGCTTGATAATCCCCAAGAGCAAGGAATCACTGTAGCACAATTCGATAAGTATTTGAGTGTCGAACCCACGAGGAGCTGAAGGTAAACTATCTATTCTCTAAAGCCCTATAACCCTCTTATATGGCCGTTTGTGCAAAGCAATAAGTTTAAATATGAAAGGAACTAACTAATGAAAGCAAGTGATGTGGAATGGGTTTATCTAGTAACAAGTTTCTCAATCAAGTTTCAAACGCAAGTTTCTTAGAGCAAGTTTCTCAAAGTAGCAAGTAGCAAATATCTCAAGGGAGCAAATGTTCTAGCAATTGTTATTTCATTCGTGTGGTTGTCACAATTAGTGAAGCACATGTTTCAGTCTTAATTGTTTCTTCTAGGAAGGAGCCATAAATAGGTGTAGCCAAGTAAATGAACTAAAACCCCTTATGATGGATCTCATGGCCAAGTAAATGAGCACACAAGAATTATTAAGACATAAAAGTCCCACCATAGCCTTAAGTTCTAAGGTCCCCTATATATATCCCCCAATAAAGTAACTTCATGACTCGGTCTCAGGTTTACATGTCCTCCCAAGTCTCCCTCACTCCATTACATTACCGGTGATCACCTTACATGCATTCCCCAACATATGTGTGCACTCATATATTGTACATAAAGACAATCATAAAAGATAACAAAACTTGTATGCAACCAATCAACGAACTATTTCACTATTGCCATGAACAAATCACTTCTCAAACATAGATGGGGAGACACAATAGATCAAGGGAATAGTATATTGCATCATATATCATGTTTGCCAAGAGTTTACAGTGGAGAGATGGAGATGATCTTGCTGTAGATGTTGATGATGAACACGCCGGAGGGGGTGGAGCCCTCCGGAGGTGATTCCGGCGGCGTTTCCCCCCTCCGATCTTCTCCGGCGGCAGCCTTCTGACTCTCTGTTTCGTGGTTTTGTGTTTCTCCGCCGCCTCCTCCCGAAACTCCCCGGGGGACTATTTTTATAGCCGGTTTTAGGTCAAGACGAAGCCACGGAGACGAAAACGGACGGCATCGGAGCCACGAGGGGGAAAAGAGGGGTCCTCACGCGGCCAGGGAATCTGACCGCGTGGGGCCCTCTAGTTTCCAGCTGGTTGGGCTTCTGGTCTTCATTTTCAGCCCATTGCGTTCGTCTCGAAAATTCTGAACCGTGCTCTTTGGCCTTGCCCTTTTTGGAGTCCCGAAGCTCCCGGAAAGTCCGAAACACTAAAAAAGACGTTTTCTGGAAAACAGAGTTAGAACCAAAAGAGGGGGGATTGTTTAGAAAATCCCCGAAATCATTATAAAACATGAATATAACATCATATAAGTTGCAAATATGTAGGAATATCTAGTAATAACATGCAAAGTTCATGTATGCATTTTACATGCATCAGATGTATGTAAACATTATTCACAACTTTATTTTGTTACCATCAGTTGTGCTGAGTTTCATTCATAATTGTTTTATTATGATTTGATATATATACACACAACTCATGTATTCATTTTGATCTCATTCTTTTAAAGTTGGCAAGAAAGCGGAACGCGCTCCCAATAGAGGACCGCTTCAAAGCAATTGCGGAGGAATTGGCGGGATTTTTCCTTGCGGAGGTCATACCTAAATTCGGAGAGTACCACTATGATGTAAAATAGTATGCCTCCATGTAATAGTGATCTCCATGTAATTAAGTACTTTATACGAAAACATGATCTTCATGTACTACTTAATTTGTATGTGTTATATATATGCATCAACGTGATCTTCATGTAATTGTATGTGTTATGTATATATGCATCAACTTGATCCCCGTACGATGTCATCCCCGTTTGATGGAAACCATCCAAAACCCCTAAACCCCTCCTAAACCCTAAACCCTGAAAAATAATCGAAAAGAAAAAAAAAGGGCCTACCTTTAGTCCCTGTTCGTGTTACGAACCGGGACTAAAGGTCTCCAGCCAACATGAACCGGGACTAAAGGTCTCCAGCCCCGCGGGCTCGTCCGTTGCCACGTGGGAGGGCCTCTTGTCCCGGTTCGTGGACAACCGGGACTAGAGGGGGGGCCTCTAGTCCCGATTGGCTAGTCCCGGTTGCCCAACCGGGACTAGAGGCCCCCTGGAACCGGGACTAGTGCCCGTTTTCCACTAGTGTTAGTCCACCTACTGTTCTATCATGATGGTAATTCTAGTACCATAAGAATGTTTGGAATATTAAGTGGAAGCTCAACTTTTTCTCAAATTTGTCAAATGTTGATGTTTTACAATGGGAACTAATTTATATTGTCACCTCGACCGTGTGCAAACGAAGAAATGGAAACTTGATACACATTGCACACAAGGCCCAAATTAAATACATACTACTAAATACCAGAACCTCGTAAAACTTATCAGTAACATTACTTTAATGTAGCGACAGTGCATCCCTATTTTTTCAGAAGGTCGCGGGTTCAAAACACATCGAACCTCTATTTTTTTAAGTTTTAATTAATTATTTGACATTTCGGTCCCAAAGAATCGGCGACGACCAGAGTGACACCCTAAATCCGTCACCAGGAGTAATCCGTGACAAATTTGGTGACACGAAAGTTGTGCGTCATGCATTAATGGTAATGCGTGACAAAGATGAAAATTCCGTCACCTATTATGGATAATCAGTGACAAATTTGATGTCGTCAATAGGATTTTTGTCACAAAAGATCGGATCGGTTGTAGTGCTGATACGTCTCAAACCTATCTATAATTTCTGATGTTCCATGTTGATATTATACCAATTGTTACATGTTTTACATACACTTCATAGCATTTTTATGCATTTTCTGGGACTAGCCTATTAACAAGATGCCACAGTGCCAGTTCCTGTTTTCTGCTGTTTTTGTATTTCGGAAAAGCTATTCTGGAAATATTCTTGGAATTGGACGAAACCTAGACATGACCTCCTATTTTTCCAACACGTACACGGAGTCCAAAGGAGAGACGGAGGCGACCGAGGAGGCGGCCACACCATAGGGCGGCGCGGCCCCACCTCCAACCACGCCGCGGTGTGGTGTGGGCCCCTCGGGTCGCTCCAGCCGCCGCCCTTTCGCCTATTTATTCATCTTCACGGGAAAACCCTAGCCACCCGAGCCATTATCCACGAAAAGTTCCAGAGACGCCGCCGCCGTCAACCCTAGCTCGGGAGGGTTCAGAAGCTCTTTCCGGCACCCTGCCGGAGAGGGGAATCATCACCGGAGGGCTCTACATCACCATGCCTGCCTCCGAAGTGATGCGTGAGTAGTTCATCTTTGGACTACGGGTCCATAGCAGTAGCTAGATGGTTGTCTCTCCACTTTATGCTATCATGTTTAGATCTTGTGAGCTGCCTATCATGATCAAGATCATCTTATTGTAATGCTACATGTTGTGTTTGCTGGGATCCGATGAATATTGAATACTATGTCAAGTTGACTATCAATCTATCTTATATGTTATTTATGATCTTGCATGCTTTCCGTTACTAGTAGATGCTATGGCCAAGTAGATGCTTGTAACTCCAAGAGTTAGTATTTATGCTAGATAGTGGGTTCATGCCTCCGGTAATCTGGGAGAGTGACAGCAACTTCTAAGATTGTGGATGCGTTGTTGCCACTAGGGATAAAATAACCGATGCTTAGCTTAAGGGTGCGCCGTTAGGTCTAATGCATTTGTTTACATTACGCACATTACTTAATGTGATTATCCGTTGCTTGCAACTTAATACCAACGGGGAACTCGGTATGACAACCTGGAGGTGGATTATTAGTCATAGACGCTGTTGGATAACGGTCTATGTATTTTGTCGTAATGCCCACATGAATATCATAGTAATCATCATGTCATATATATGCATTGTCACGCGCTCAATATTTTTTCAATTGCCCAGCTGTAATTTGTTCACCCAGCATGTTAGTTATCTTTTATGGAGAGACACCACTAGTGAACTGTGGACCCCGGTTCATTCTTTTACACTGATAATACAACCAACTGCAATCATTGTTCCTTTTCATTCTCTGCAATTAAACACTATTTTCCACACCATACGTTTAATTCTTTGTTTTCAGCAAGCCGGTGAGACTGACAACCTCACTGTTTCGTTGGGGCAAAGTAGTTTAATTGTGTTGTGTGCAGGTTCCACGTCAGCGCGCCACTGACAATCTTCAGAAGTGATTTATTACTCCTACTGGTTCGATTAAACCTTGGTTTCATACTGAGGGAAACTGCTGCTACACTGCTTCATACCTTCTTCTTGGGGTCTCCCAACGAACGTGTGATCCACGTCATCAAGTGCTCCCATGGTGTGAACTTTATGTGATCATGAGCATTGTAATCTAGTTGAATTCGTAGATGTCTCCCCTTCATTATGTTATGGATATGCTACTCAATTGGTTTTATCTATTATAATTTCCGGAGTCACCTTTGTCCCACGGTGCAAAGAGTACAGTGTGCGCACCGTGTGTGACTCTATGGATAATTAGAGGGATACTTACCATGAGTTGTTCTTTGGTTGGTTGTCACTAGAAAATCATGGTGTTTGTTTACTCAGACTTTAAGGTGTGCTTTTGCAGCCCTACGCAGTAGTAATGGTGTTCGTTATCCAACAAGAGAATAGTTCCGAGTAGCATCTAAGTTTAATATTGAAGAGGAAGTTTTATTCTTGTGTTCAACTGTGTTACAATTGTTGAGAGTGACCACTGGTGAAAGTATGATCCCTAGGCCTTGTTTCCAAGCATTGAAACACCGTTTAATCTCAGTTTTGTAACATGTTCGCTTGCTGTCATTTTTATTTCAGATTACAAATACCACTTGTAATCATCCATATCACCTGTATTTTACCATCTCTTCGCGGAACTAGTGCACCTATACATCTGACAAGTGTATTGGGTGTGTTGGGGACACAAGAGACTTCTTGTATATTAATTGCAGGGTTGCTGGAGAGGGATACCTTTGACCTCTACCTCCCTGAGTTCTTTAAACCTTGGGTTACTCACTTAAGGGAAATTTCCTGCTGTCCTACAAACCTCTGCACTTGGAGGCCCAACACTGTCTACAAGAATAGAAGTGTGCATAGACATCAAGCTCTTTTCTGGCGCCGTTGCCGGGGAGGTGAGCGCTTGAAGGTATCTTCTTTAGATCCTGCAGTTTTAGCTTTTTGTTTCTTGTTTTTATTTTCACTAGTTAGGCTTAATGGAAAACAACAACAAAATTAGAGAGCTCTATGAAATTTATCTTAAGTTAGGGCAGGATGTGTTTGAATAGAAAATTAAAAAACCTATGGAAATTTATTTGCATGATGGTAGCAATGTTATTACTATAAATTCTTTGAACACCATTATTGCTAATGCAATGGAAGACTTTAAGCTTGGGAAGGTCGGTTTTGATGAAAATGATCTTTTTAGTCCCCCGGGTACTGAGGAGAAAGTTTATGTTGATTATGATATGCCTCCTATATATGATATTTACAATGATGAATATGATATTTTCAGTCCATCTAGTATTGATAATAAAATTCATTATGATTATTCTATGCCTCCAATTTATGATGATTATAATGATGGATGTGCTAGTTTTACTCCCACTATTACTAATGAAATTGATTATGCTTGTGTGGCGAGTAATGATACTTTTATGCATGTGGATCATGATAAGAATGCTTTATGTGATAGCTATATTGTTGAGTCTATTCATGATGCTACTGAAAATTATTTTGAGAGAGGAAAATATGGTTATAGAAATCTTCATGTTATTAAGTTTCCTCTCTTTATGATGAAAGTTTTGAACTTTATCTTGTGTTACTTTCATGTGCTGGTTGCTTTTTGCCCAAATGGTTATTATGAGAGAGGGAAACCTGGTCTTAAATATCTCAATATTAAGTTTCCCCTCCTTATCTTGAAAGTTTTGAAGTTGCATTTATTTTGCCTTCCTATGCTAATTGCTTTGTGTTTCAATGATTTATTTTCTTACAAGATTCCTAAGCATAAGAAGTGGGTTAGATTTAAATGTGCTTTATATTTGCTTTTTGATGCTCTATTTTATGTTTTAACTCTTATCCTTATGTGAGCATCATAAAAATCACTATGCCTAGCTAAAAGGTTTTAAAGAAAAGCGCTTGTGGGAGACAACCCATGTTATTTTTGTTTTCTATTTTCTTTTTCTTTTTGTTGGGTCAAGGATGTTGTTACCACTGTAACATCTCCTTTGTATCTTATTATTTTCGTTTTGTTGTGCCAAGAGTAGCCTCTAATGGTAGGAAAGTGCAAAAGTTGGATTTTCTGCGCAGAAACAAATTTTTATGCTCCGCTGTACGAAATTCTAAAAAATCCCAGAACAGTATTTTGATCTGACACTTTTTGTGCGTAAACCTGAAGGTTTTATCTACCTTTCATTAGTTTTGAGTTTTCTGATTGGAGTTACGTAAGTGCCTCGAAAAATTTCATCTTTACTGGTTGTTCTGTTTGTGACAGATTCTGTCTTTATTTTGCATTGTCTCTTATACGAGTTTTTTTTGTGGTTTCTTTTTGTGGAAAGGTGCTACAAAGACCTGGTATACAGTAGCTAATGTTAGAATGAGTACTTGCAATGTGTGCTTACAGAAACAAAGTGGATTAAATGTTTTGAGTACTAACCCTCTAATGAAGTTTATGAGAAATTTTTGTGTAAAGAAAGTTTTCAAGTGTCAAAGAGAGAGGATGATGAAAGAAGATCAAGAAGGGACAAAAGCTCAAGCTTGGGTATGCCCATGGCACCCCTCTGCAATTTTCAAGAAGTAACAAGCATTTAAGTTTGGGGATGCCTTGGACATCCCCTTATTCATCAACAAATTATCAGGTCATTTCTAGTGAGACTATATTTTTATTTTTTCACATATTAAGAGCTATTCTGGGAGCGTCTTGTGTGTTTTTATTTTTTGTTTTGTTTTTGTTTTGTTCTCTGATTATTACAATGCTCGATCCTATAATTCTTGTTTGGGAGAGAGACACGCTCCGCTTTTTCATAGAATTCTCATGTTCTTCACTTATACTTGTTGAGTATTCTATTTTTGCTTTGCTAGCTTCAAGCTCTTGTTTCTAATGTATATCTTGTTCAGAGCTATTAGTTCTTTTATATAAAGTACTCTCTTGCTTCACTTATATTTGTTTAGAGAATTGGTTAATTGGTTGGAACAGAAAATGCTATGCATGTGGTAGTGGTATAATGAAAAACTTGCATAGTCTTGTAGATCATTGAACTTTGATAACTTGATTGTTTGCAAATGTTTTGAGGTATTAAATAATTAGATGTTAATGCTTGCTGGTTACTTAAGTTAAAATTTATTAGAGGTAGTTGTCGTAAAGTTTGTTTCGTACTACAAACTCTACTAAAGTTATTGAAGGTGTAGTTGGTCTTGATAGCTTTTCATGTCTGAAAGTATCTCGTAATAACATAGTTGTGTGCTAAGGTCGAGGGATCTAACGGGGTACTTGTGCCGCCGTGAACGGCCCTACTTGGAGTAAATTTTAATCATGCTCTTAATGTTTAACCTGCTAGTTGTTTGCAATAAACTTGTGAGTTCTTTTTTACTAATGTTAAGCTACGGTTTTGGCACTTCCTCCATCCAAATTTTGCTAGCCTCCTCGGTGTTGTGCATTGCCCTCTTCTCGCATTAAGAGTTGGCGCAAACTTCGCCAATACATCAAAACCCCGTGGGACAACTTCCTCTTGTTCTCCTACACATAAGCCCATACATCTTCCTCAATACAGCCACCATACCTACCTATCACAGCATTTCCATAACTGTTCCGAGATATATTGCCATGCAACTTCCATCATACATTACATGACTTGTTGTCATTCATCATTGTTATATTGCTTTGCATGATTCTATACAGTTGACGTGTGGTTTACCCATGTTACGCTAGATCATTGCAGATCTTGCAACACTGGCAGAGGCATTCACTTTCATACATCATGTTCTGTTTATTATGAGTTATTTGTACAAAAAGTGTGTTGTCGTATTAGAATGTTGCCCCTACCAGTGAGGGAGAGAAAAGTGAAAAGAGCCATGGAGGCCATCGAAAAGAGAAACAGAAAAAGAAAAAAAAAGGAGAAAAAGTGTAACAGCCCAAAGTTTGAGAACCTAAAAACCCGAGTAAAATTTTCGCTTTTGTGTTGCATTGCATCATGGCATCCATATTCATTTGTTAAACATCACACAAATGGGTTTTGCAACATTGAAAAACCCCAAATGCCAACTTGCTCTAACAACTTCCAAAACAATGGAGGCACCCAAACTTGCAAAACAAAATACTTTGGCATTTTATATTTGTCAAGGAAGTTCCAAGAGTTTGGAAATAATATTTCTCAATTGCTATAAATTTTCCAAAGGAGCAACATTTTGAATTTTGCAAAATGTCATCCCTAAACCCTATGAACAAATGTGGTCCAAACTAATTTATTTTGAGGCACCAAATTTTGTGGAGCTCCCACGAGGTATAAAAAGGCTACGCAAATTATTTCATATTTTTCTAAAATTGTTTAGTGCCTTAATAAAATCCATGAAGTTGCTGCTGGTTTTTAAAAGGTTTTTAAAAGGAAAACTGGACAGGGACCTATCCGTGAGGGAAAACATTTTGGCAGGGGGCTTTTTATAAGATGGACATGTCCTTCTTCCTCCCTGTAGACGCGTTCGACCGCACCAGTATGACACCGCGGTCGCCGTGCACTGCGCCCCTGTGCCGCGCCCTCCTGCCGCGGAGAGAATAAGGAGGCCCCCACGAGCTCCTCTGCTCCCCCTCCTTCACCCACCTGCTCCCCTGCTTCTCTCACGCTCCCCTTTCTTTTCCCCACCACGGCCGGACCAAGCTCGCCGTTGACGTCGTCGTCGCCGTCGCCTGAGGCCGCTCCGCGTACATCGACAACCACCACTCGCGCCGCCGCGCCGTCTTCTTCCTCTCCACCAGAGGAATTGAGCCAGGCTGGCCGGAATCGCCGTCGCCGTCCCCTGTTTCGCCGCTGCCGCCCGAGCTCCGCCGGGAGCAATTACGTCGCCGTCGCTGCACCCTCCGGCCTCAGCGTCGCTCCGTCGTCTCGTGGTCAGCTCATGACCTTGCTGGCCCTTGCCCTCTCCTCCTAGCGCCTCGAGCCGTGCCGTTCGCCGTAGTCCACGCCGTAGGTCGCCGTCGCCTGGTTTTATCGAGTACAAAATCCCTTTTCCCTCTTCGTCGGAATTAGCTCGGAGCACATCCGGAATTCCGGATGGCCGGAAAATTCCGGGTATCTAACAACCTCATTCCGACAGGATCCAGTACGTATTGCGCTTTCCCGGATTCAACTCGGAACCAACTCGGAAAATTCCAAGTAATTCGGAATTCCGGAGTAATTCCGAATTATCCAGTAACTAATAAAATTCCCGAGTTATTTTTTCCAAATCTGGACAACTAGTTTAATTGTTGTTTTATATAAATTATCAAAAGGACATATCTAAAATGCAATTTAGAAAAGCAATAACTTTCTAGTTGTTGATCCAAAATTTGTAATTGAGGTATCAAAGTGTTCAGTAAGACAAACCCTAACATTTTACATCATATTCATGCATGTTGGAACTAATTAAATTCTGAACAATTTTGAAAACTTGCTAAATCTATAGAAACTTTGAAAATGCTTATCGAATTCAATTCTTATCGGAAAAATGCAAACAAGGTACCAAAATTCTTAGAAAGTTAAGGCCTATCCAATGGTACCAGTGCCATGCCTCTTTGAAGCTTAGTTTGGTACTGTATATGAAAGGTTAAAAATGCCTCCTTGTTTAGATTGTGAAGGTTTAATCCTAAATTTGCTAAAAACAAATATGGTACCCCTTTTAAATTGTTAAGTGGACCCTAAGGGTTATTTAAATGCATCAATATGACATATCATCATTTTTGTATGCATTGCACAATTGCCATGTGTTGATTGTTGTTTTTGCTTTCCGGTGTTGTTTGCTCTCCGATAGATCATGAGTTCGGAGTTGAGCATCATTACTCCGACGAGCAGTTTGACTACTCCGCTCAACAAGGCAAGCGTAATCCCCCCTCTGAGCATATCTTATCCTATTTTCCACAAGTATTTTCTCCACTATAATATTGCATGCGGTTCCAAATGTCAATTTGATTCGGATTAGAGTATCCTATAGTTGCATTAAGATTCCGATGCCAATACCTGTTTTCCCTCCTATAATCCATAGGATTGTATTGTTGGCCGAGATACTTACTATGCTATGTTGATGCTTAGCCATGCTTAGTTAATTGCATAGCTATACGATGGATGGTTCATGTTGGAAACAGGTGATGAAATGTTCAGATGATGTTGGAGAATTGTGGTGACAGGTAATAAGATGCTAAAGGTGGGGATGAGAGGCCACTGTGGTTGTGGTGCTTTGTCTCGTTCTCGCCGCCTAGGTGCGAGTTCTTTACCTCCCGAACCAAGACTGAGCGTGCAACCATGCGTGAGGCCTATGCATTCGCAGTGCAGGAACCCTCATAGACTAAATAACTCGGGCGGGGCTAGCTAGGGTCCTCTAGTTCGGGCTTCCATTTGCGCGTGCGTGATGATGGTGGTATGAACTGGGATGAGGATGGTGGTGTTAGGAAAATGAGTGGCCGTGGGGCAGGTTGTTGGATCTCGTGTCCTGCCGCCACTGATGATCCTGGAAGGTCCTCAACGAGGGAGAAGTCGACACCGCTCCCACCCAGCCGGCTTTCCAAGGAAGAGAGCTAATTGTACAGGTAATGGGCCGGACGGTACGCGTGGCAAACATTGTACACCCCTGCAGGGCAAATCTTTTCGAAAAGCCGTGTCCACGGTTAAGGACGACTTGGGAAAGGACGATAAGATCATAGAATAACTTGAACGGAATGATTAAAACCTGGGTACTAGAGGTACCACTCCAGAATGCAAGGTTGACTTCCTCGAGGGTGATTCGGGGAGGTGCCTTTGATGAACAGGTACAGTGGTTGATGAGCGTCGATGTTGAGAAAGGTGATAAAAGAAAAGAGTTACTCCTTACCTCTTTTAAAAATACTCTGAATAGTCGATGCCATTGAGTTATGTTTTTCATAAATAAAATCAGCTTTATGCAAAACAGCCATAAAACTTTGAAAGCCTCATCGAGCTAAAGCTCTATATATAATCTTGCGAGTTCGTCGAACTCAACGTCGTTTGTTTTGTTTCAGAGGAGGACTTCACCGACCTCGAAGGTGGGTTCTTTATGGACGTCGACGAGTATTCTGGGGTTCCTAGGTGGTAGCTTGGGACATCCCGGAACAGCTGGCGCTTGGATGTTTGTGTGTAGGCCTCTTAGGCCATAATTTGGTTCTTGTTGTTTAGAACAACCTAATTTGCTTCCGCTTGTTGTACTGTTGGGTCTGTGACCTCTGGTTGTCATTTGCTATCTTTCTCTATTATAAGAGTTGCACTATAATGATTTGTGTCGTAGTCTGTGATGTGCCAGTTGTTCCACAAGTCTTGATCTTTCTATTATGCATTGATAATTCCGAGCAACGCCTGCCAAAGGTTTTGGCCGGGGATTGGTAAACCCGTAACCTCCGGTTGTATCGCTTAACCGGTGGCACGCAGCATCACTGTATAGCAGTCGGGTCGGGGCGCTACAAGTTGGTATCAGAGCCGTACTGCCTGTAGGAAACCCTTCTACTGGTCGACGTTGAGTCTAGTGTTTGTGAAAATTATTTTTAACCTAAAAATGAGTTGTGAAAACCATCTTAGGATTCTTTTTACTCCTTATCTGGTTACCCTCTAATCTCGGAGCAATCTTACCTCGATTTGCGTTAAAAGGTCTTACTTCTTATCTGTTATTTCAAAATGATTAGAAACGGGGTTGGGTTCGACCTTTAGTTTTATGTGTCACGTTGCTCCCGCTGCGCTGCAATCCCAAATCAACTCAGGTGTTACCTTTGGAGGGAACGCGGACGTCCGTACCGGAAGTGTCCCCTTAAGTACCCCAGAAAGAATGGACCACCACAAGGAAAGGCATGTAGTCAGTGCGGAAGGGGTGGACATCAGGCGAGTCAATGCCCCGGCAGTTGCCCGCACTGTTTCAATGCGCATCCACTTGGCAAGTGCCCAACCGCTAGCGCCACTTGCTACCTATGCGAAGGAAATGATCATATTCCGGCTAATTGTTCTATGGAGTTCATAGTGGAGGCAGTAAAGGATGCCCATGAGAGGATTGCTCAGCATGCCACCACGCGCCCCACTACTTCGACACTTGGGGTAGGCGGGAGTGAGTATCGTCCTATGCTACCTGCTCCACCAAGATTCAATTGCTACGCTTGTGGCCAGGCTGGCCACTACTCCAGGGAGTGCCCCCAGAAGGCACCGGGCACGGGAACACCTGCACGAGCCCCTGCCACTCCAGCTGGCAAGGCTGGACCTATTGTGCGTGGTCGCCTGAACCACGTCTCTGCTGAAGAAGCTAAAGAGGACCCCTGCGTCCTTATGGGTGAGCTACGAATCAACAATAATCTTGCTACAGTTTTGTTTGACTCTGCTGCATCTCTCCTTTTGGGCTTGGTTAGCACAATAGAGTAATAACCGGTGTATCTTCAACATCTTAGGATTCTCCTGAGCAAGTTTCTTACTCTGATCTGCTTTCCGACATTTGTCTGTCCGTGGACAGTAAAGTTTTATCGTGCGTTGGTATGTTCCGATGCAAGTCACCCTCTTGATCCTTCAAGACTTTCCAATTCGTCTTGTTAGGAGAAACAAACTCCAGTACCTTGTCCACTTCTCGGGCTAGGTCAAAGTTTTGTAGTCCACAGAATAAGAGGTTTATTAGTCTCTGTTTCTGTTCCATCTTAGAGTAGCACGATACCTTGGTATAAAGAGTGTGCAATCCTGCTAAGTATCATGATCTTCTCGATGAAGTGATGCTCTTACAATTCATTACTCTCCGTTTTCCGAGTGACTCGTTACTCGAGAAGGATGAGACGTGAGTAATGATGTAACTATCGGATATTCTCAGCAGTTCTTACTGTGTCGAAATCCAAGGACATTCCTTGTCCTTCTTATCATGATTGGTTAGCCGATCAATAAGTTGAATTTGACTGTGTTCCCAAGTTCGTTTTCTCTGGTGCCCTTCCTCGGTCAAAGAGCTAGGTTTGTGCCGAAGCTCCCAAGACCACATTGTTGTGCCTTGAAAGGCATGATTTCTCTCTCGAACTCAGGACATACCGGTTGATCGTGATATTCTGGAGGTCTTTCCAGAAGTATCGCCAGGTTGTCACCTGACCGTGATGTTGAGCTTATGAGTAAGCTGGTTCTCGGAACAACTCCCTTCTCCAAGAAAATCGTGCTGGATGTCCAGAATTATTCGGTTGAGCTCAAACAACTTGGAAGAGTTGAAAGACAAAGAGCTCTATCCCGATATAACTCCTTCCTAAAGGGATGTCTAGTCTGTCCGTGTTGAAGCGAGGTGGTATCTCCTCTTTGGATATTCTAACCACTAAATCTTTTGATTTGAGTTGGGCTATCGTCAAATCAAACTCAGACCTACCTACCTGAATGTGTTAGTCTGACCAATACTCATGCCCTGTTCCTGTGACATATGAGTCTACCGTCTTGGAGTATTTGAATAAGTTTGTCGTTGAGCCCATCAACTACATTCGTATTCTCTCCATGTTTGAGGAGATTTATATTGGATAGTGGGCGTTAGCATTGGAAACTTGTTAGCACTAACTTTGTGGCGACACAAGGTATGTGTTCTGGAAGTTAGAAGTGACTTTCTCTGGTTCACGTGCAATTGCTGAAAGATGTCGCCGTGGGTCTGGGTAAATTGTCTGGTTCCCTCGGAATCATCTCCGGTCAATCATGCATACGCAGAGGATTCCTGGAATGGTATGTTGTTACCTCTATTCCTTGAGAAATATCATCTATGCATCCAGGCCACTGCTTGAATTGTTCCGGAAAGAGAGGAAGTCTGAGAACTTCTGTGTCTTCTAATGGTGTTTCCCATCTAGGACTAAATCGTGTCTCGTTGCAAGTAAATCAAGTAGGGCAGCTGTCTTCTGACAAGTTGCTAATACGTGAGTTCCGCAATCTCGTTCCTCCTTTGGAGTTAGACATTCTAGTCTAGCTCTTGGGTTTCTAGCAATTGTAATCCGTTGGTATGCATTGCAAAGCTTCCTATTCCTACCGGTGCTGAGTCTGAAATATCTCTACACTTCCCAGATGTGACTCTCAATCAGAACGATAGTTGGTGATCCTCAAGAAGTTTGTCCCGATGTCTGGAAAATCAAGAAGTGTCCCCGATACTAACGTTTGCGGAGTTTCTAAAGTTCTCTCGGTCTAGCTTTCCAATCCTTCTCCAGTGATCTGAAATGCTCCTCCGTGAGAAAAGTTCTACTCAGGCCGACTAGTACAAGTTACCTCTTCATCTGTTGGAAGCTTGTTTCGACACTCTCCCTCCAAAATTTTAGGCCTTGTGCAAAGTTCATATTCTGAATCTTTTGAGAGAACAGTTGTCTGCCAACCGGAAACTTCTTATCAATCTCCCTTCACCGCTGGTGTCTCCTAACTGTCAAATCAAGGGATGCTTGAAGTCTCTTCCTAAGTTCTACTAGGAGGTACTCGGTCGTTGTATCGCTACAAAGACCCATCCTTCCGGAGAGGTTCCTTTCTTTCCTATGGTGTAATTGGATGATGACCTCGGAGTGAAGACGATGGAGAACTCCATGGTGCCCTCGGTCAACCTCTTCAAGAAAGAAGCCGTCTGAAGCGGGAAGATCGTGTAGTACCGTTGCAACCCTTTTCCCTCTTTCCTACTCTAAGAATCTCGGGACGAGATTCCTGTAAGGAGGGTAGAATTGTAACAGCCCAAAGTTTGAGAACCTAAAAACCCGAGTAAAATTTTCGCTTTTGTGTTGCATTGCATCATGGCATCCATATTCATTTGTTAAACATCACACAAATGGGTTTTGCAACATTGAAAAACCCCAAATGCCAACTTGCTCTAACAACTTCCAAAACAATGGAGGCACCCAAACTTGCAAAACAAAATACTTTGGCATTTTATATTTGTCAAGGAAGTTCCAAGAGTTTGGAAATAATATTTCTCAATTGCTATAAATTTTACAAAGGAGCAACATTTTGAATTTTGCAAAATGTCATCCCTAAACCCTATGAACAAATGTGGTCCAAACTAATTTATTTTGAGGCACCAATTTTTGTGGAGCTCCCACAGGGTATAAAAAGGCTACACAAATTATTTCATATTTTTCTAAAATTGTTTAGTGCCTTAATAAAATCCATGAAGTTGCTGCTGGTTTTAAAAAGGTTTTTAAAAGGAAAACTGGACAGGGACCTATCCGTGAGGGAAAACATTTTGGCAGGGGGCTTTTTGTAAGATGGACATGTCCTTCTTCCTCCCTGTAGACGCGTTCGACCGCACCAGTATGACGCCGCGGTCGCCGTGCACCGCGCCCCTGTGCCGCGCCCTCCTGCCGCGGAGAGAATAAGGAGGCCCCCACGAGCTCCTCTGCTCCCCCTCCTTCACCCACCTGCTCCCCTGCTTCTCTCACGCTCCCCTTTCTTTTCCCCACCACGGCCGGACCAAGCTCGCCGTTGACGTCGTCGTCGCCGTCGCCTGAGGCCGCTCCGCGTACATCGACAACCACCACTCGATCCGCCGCGCCGTCTTCTTCCTCTCCACCAGAGGAATTGATCCGGGCTGGCCGGAATCGCCGTCGCCGTCCCCTGTTTCGCCGCTGCCGCCCGAGCTCCGCCGGGAGCAATTACGTCGCCGTCGCTGCACCCTCCGGCCTCAGCGTCGCTCCGTCGTCTCATGGTGAGCTCATGACCTTGCTGGCCCTTCCCCTCTCCTCCTAGCGCCTCGAGCCGTGCCGTTCGCCGTAGTCCACACCGTAGGTCGCCGTCGCCTGGTTTTATCGAGTACAAAATCCCTTTTCCCTCTTCGTCGGAATTAGCTCGGAGCACATCTGGAATTCCGGATGGCCGGAAAATTCCGGGTATCTAACAACCTCATTCCGACAGGATCCAGTACGTATTGCGCTTTCCCGGATTCAACTCGGAACCAACTCGGAAAATTCCGAGTAATTCGGAATTCCGGAGTAATTCCGAATTATCCAGTAACTAATAAAATTCCTGAGTTATTTTTTCCAAATCTGGACAACTAGTTTAATTGTTGTTTTATATAAATTATCAAAAGGGCATATCTAAAATGAAATTTAGAAAAGCAATAACTTTCTAGTTGTTGATCCAAAATTTGTAATTGAGGTATCAAAGTGTTTAGTAAGACAAACCCTAACATTTTACATCATATTCATGCATGTTGGAACTAATTAAATTCTGAACAATTTTGAAAACTTGCTAAATCTATAGAAACTTTAAAATGCTTATCGAATTTAATTCTTATCGGAAAATGTAAACAAGGTACCAAAATTCTTAGAAAGTTAAGGCCTATCCAATGGTACCAGTGCCATGGCTCTTTGAAGCTTAGTTTGGTACTGTATATGGAAGGTTAAAAATGCCTCCTTGTTTAGATTGTGAAGGTTTAATCCTAAATTTGCTAAAAACAAATATGGTACCCCTTTTAAATTGTTAAGTGGACCCTAAGGGTAATTTAAATGCATCAATATGACATATCATCATTTTTGTATGCATTGCACAATTGCCATGTGTTGATTGTTGTTTTTGCTTTCCGGTGTTGTTTGCTCTCCGATAGATCACGAGTTCGGAGTTGAGCATCATTACTCCGACGAGCAGTTTGACTACTCCGCTCAACAAGGCAAGCGTAATCCCCCCTCTGAGCATATCTTATCCTATTTTCCACAAGTATTTTCTCCACTATAATATTGCATGCGGTTCCAAATGTCAATTTGATTCGGATTAGAGTATCCTATAGTTGCATTAAGATTCCGATGCCAATACCTGTTTTCCCTCCTATAATCCATAGGATTGTATTGTTGGCCGAGATACTTACTATGCTATGTTGATGCTTAGCCATGCTTAGTTAATTGCATAGCTATACGATGGATGGTTCATGCTGGAAACAGGTGATGAAATGTTCAGATGATGTTGGAGAATTGTGGTGACAGGTAATAAGATGCTAAAGGTGGGGATGAGAGGCCACTGTGGTTGTGGTGCTTTGTCTCGTTCTCGCCGCCTAGATGCGAGTTCTTTACCTCCCGAACCAAGACTGAGCGTGCAACCATGCGTGAGGCCTATGCATTCGCAGTGCAGGAACCCTCATAGACTAAATAACTCGGGCGGGGCTAGCCAGGGTCCTCTAGTTCGGGCTTCCATTTGCGCGTGCGTGATGATGGTGGTATGAACTCGGATGAGGATGGTGGTGTTAGGAAAATGAGTGGCCGTGGGGCAGGGTGTTGGATCTCGTGTCCTGCCGCCACTGATGATCCTGGAAGGTCCTCAACGAGGGAGAAGTCGACACCGCTCCCACCCAGCCGGCTTTCCAAGGAAGAGAGCTAATTGTACAGGTAATGGGTCGGACGGTACGCGTGGCAAACATTGCACACCCCTGCAGGGTAAATCTTTTCGAAAAGCCGTGTCCACGGTTAAGGACGACTTGGGAAAGGACGATAAGATCATAGAATAACTTGAACGGAATGATTAAAACCTGGGTACTAGAGGTACCACTCCAGAATGCAAGGTTGACTTCCTCAAGGGTGATTCGGGGAGGTGCCTTTGATGAACAGGTACAGTGGTTGATGAGGGTCGATGTTGAGAAAGGTGATAAAAGAAAAGAGTTACTCCTTACCTCTTTTAAAAATACTCTGAATAGTCGATGCCATTGAGTTATGTTTTTCATAAATAAAATCAGCTTTATGCAAAACAGCCATAAAACTTTGAAAGCCTCATCGAGCTAAAGCTCTATATATAATCTTGCGAGTTCGTCGAACTCAACGTCGTTTGTTTTGTTTCAGAGGAGGACTTCACCGACCTCGAAGGTGGGTTCTTTATGGACGTCGACGAGTAGTCTGGGGTTCCCAGGTGGCAGCTTGGGACATCCCGGAACACCTGGCGCTTGGATGTTTGTGTGTAGGCCTCTTAGGCCATAATTTGGTTCTTGTTGTTTAGAACAACCTAATTTGCTTCCGCTTGTTGTACTGTTGGGTCTGTGACCTCTGGTTGTCATTTGCTATCTTTCTCTATTATAAGAGTTGCACTATAATGATTTGTGTCGTAGAGTCCGTGATGTGCCAGTTGTTCCACAAGTCTTGATCTCTCTATTATGCATTGATAGTTGCGCCTGTGTTAAGGCATCAATCGGGGTGTTGCGTTGCCGGTGATCAATTCCGAGCAACGCCTGCCAAAGGTTTTGGCCGGGGATTGGTAAACCCGTAAGCTCCGGTTGTATCGCTTAACCAGTGACACGCAGCATCACTGTATAGCAGTCGGGTCGGGGCGCTACAAAAAGAAAAAAGAAAAAAGAAAGAAAGAAATAAAGAGAGAGGAGGCAACATTACTATCCTTTATTCACACTTGTGCTCATGTTTAGCACCTATGTTTCATTGGAGAGAGTTTTCATGTTTCATTAGTATAACTATGTGGGGAATTTATACTATAGAACTTGGGTAGTATATTCCAATGATGTGCCTACTCAAAAGTGCTCTAGGTCTTCATGAGCAACCATGTTGGATGCACCCCCACTAGTTCCATTGGAGAGCTTTCATACACATATAGCTCTATGTGCATCCGTTGCATGGCAATCTGTCACGCCCCGAGACCCGGCCCGGTAGAATGACAGCCGCCGCGCGCCTATAGACTGTGAAGCCTATACACGCGCAAGGCTAGAAAAGCAGGATAAACCAGCACAATGGATCTCAAGCAGCTCAATATATTAATTTTACAAGATTATTACATTTACAAGATAATTAGATTCTCTAGTCATGTCCCACCCAATTGGTCCAGTCTAATCCACGGATAACACCGTCTTCCGCTGCGAACACTGATATCACAAAAAACAGAGGAAGCAAAGGTGAGTACAACAAAGTCGTACTCAGTAAACAATTCATACACTTTCATATACTTTGTAAAATACACTAGGTTTTTGAAAAGACAAGAAAATCGTTGTGTGGTTAAGTAATTAGTCAAGTTAAAAAGCATGGTGCCACACATGAAAGTGAGTTTCCCTACCCGGGAATCACAGGGGTGAATATTCACACTTCTACGCTCTTAAGAGGGGTACTCCGACATCGACAGCCTCGCCTAGAACCACACAGGATTCCAAAACGAGCAGAGCCCTTTTACCCGCTCAGACACCGGACACCCTGACCTACTCGTGTCGATCGCTCCTATGGATCCATCACTGACACTTTCCATTCAAGGGCCGCCCCTCACGGAGAACTCAGACAGTTCCATACCTGTACTGTGACCGGTACAATACGATCACCTTCGTAGCACCACGTTTCATTCATAAAACACTTGTTTCACTTTCCATGTCGATTATACGTGCTAGCTTAATACCCGGCTCGTATCAGTGGCTCCTGCGGATCCATCACCGCATAACGACACCAGCGTATTAGCCCACCAATATCAACACAAAGCTCGTACCACTCAGGGTATCACGCATATTCAATCAAAGTATAGTCTACAAAAATATATGAGAGAGTAAGAGCAGCTTGCCTCGGTAAACTGTGTCGTAGCACTCAAATAACACAACTCCAAATGGTAGATAAATCCGCATACGAGCTCATACTCCAATACGCCAAAAGAATACGGCCGGCAGCCTCCACTCGCCGCCTATCTCATAGCTGCCGCTTGTTCACCACCGTTGTCTTCTACGATTAGCAGCACCTCCACACTCTGAGGTATTTCTCCTCCGGAACACGTACCACTACTAGAAACAGTACCATTAGTCCCGGGTGGTAGGGGCCTCTGGTACCGGATTCCCACCCGGGACGCCGGATTTGGGACTAGAGGCCCCCCCCCCCTCCCCCCCGCTCTAGTCCCGGGTGGCTTACAACCCCGGACTAGAGAGCTCCACGCGGAAACAATACCATTAGTCCCGGGTAGTAGGGGCCTCTGGTACCGGATTCCCACCCGGGACGCCGGATTCGGGACTAGAGGCCCCCCCTCTAGTCCCGGGTGGCTTACAACCCCGGACTAGAGAGCTCCACGCGGGCGCTGACACCGCGTGTGGTCGAGGACCTCTAGTCCCGGCTCGTAATATGACCCGGGACTAGAGACCCTTTTTCCGAATTTTTTTTTTAAATTCGATTTTTTTTTTATATATTTCAAAGCTTTGAATTATTTGTTAGTTTAATCTCTAATCGCCCCTCCCAGCACGCTTTGCCCCCATCCTCGCACTACTGATCAAACTTCCCGATCGGTCACCCATCCTCACACTGCTCCACCCCCAGCACGCTAAACTTTTGAGTTCCTTTCCAATTAGCTTCCAAGATTGCACTGAGAACATCCTGATAATACTATGGTATCAATCTTATTATCCTGTAGACTTTGATGTCACATGATATTATTTTTTGAATTCTAAACCTATATTAACATAAATATTAATGATTAAGTACTAATAGTTTTGAATTCAAATAACAAAAAAATTAATTATACATTATTATTGTCATTTTCAATTTAATATGGAAATATTCATATCTTTAAACTGGTAAATCGAAATTCGACAAATAATATGTATAAATCGATCAGAAAAATGATAGTAATCTAAATATTGTGTCAAATCATCGTTTGCATAAATATTAATGATTAAGTAATAATAATTATTAATTCATTTTTTTGCTATTTGTAGAGAAAAATCATATTATTTTTTTGAATTCCAAACGTATGTTAACATAAACATTAAAGATTAAGTACTAATAGTTTTGAATTCAAATAAAAAAATTAATTGAACATTATTATTGTCATTTTCAATTTAATATGGAAATATTCATATCTTTAAACCGGTAAATCGAAATTCGACAAATAATATGTATAAATCAATCAGAAAAATGATAGGAATCTAAATATTGTGTCCATATTATCTTTTGCATAAATATTAATGATTAAGTAATAATAATTATTAATTCATTTTTTTGTTATTTGTAGAGAAAAATCATATTATTTTTTTGAATTCCAAACATATGTTAACATAAACATTAATGATTAAGTACTAATAGTTTTGAATTCAAGTAACAAAAAATTTAATTATACATTATTATTGTCATTTTCAATTTAATATGGAAATATTCATATCTTTAAACCGGTAAATCGAAATTCGACAAATATGTATAAATCGATCAGAAAAATGATAGGAATCTAAATATTGTGTCCATATCATCTTTTGCATAAATATTAATGATTAAGTAATTATAATTATTAATTCATTTTTTTGTAATTTGTAGAGAAAAATCATATTATTATTTTAAAGTCCAAACCTATGTTAACATAAACATTAATGATTAAGTACTAATAGTTTTGAATTCAAATAACAAGAAAATTAATTTTACATTATTATTGTCATTTTCAATTTAATATGGAAATATTCATATCTTTAAACCGGTAAATCGAAATTCGACAAATAATAAGTATGAATCGATCAGAAAAATGATTGGAATCCAAATATTTCGGTCATTAGTTTTAGGTAACCGAATGGACCGAATTGACCGAATACATGAGAACACACAACGGGAGCACACACACATCACTATATAGCTAGTCTACTCATCAACGACATTAAGACGATCGTCATTGGTATTATAGCCACGTAGACTATCCCACTTCCGTGCAATCTCGAAGCCGAGGCGAGCGTCCAGAGCGGCATACATGACTTGATCGTAGCTCAATGGAACATTGCCCCATCCGAAAATTCGGAGGTCTTCTAAGTCGTCGTCGTCCTTGCCCTTCTTCTCGTCCTTCTTCTTGTTGTTCTTCTTCTTCTCAAGTTTTGTCCCAATGATAGCATTGGAGAGAGCATAGAGACTCGGAGTAGGATTGTCGGTTGGGTTCCGGCTATCCCTCTGGAGGTCGACCGCGGACGGAATAACAATTTCGTAGTAGCGCAGCATCCGCACATCATTGTGGATAGCCACGCCGTAGAATTTGATGGTCTTGTCACCAAAGAAATCCACGAGGAGCTGCGGTACCCTATTAGCCTTGCAGATCTGGAAGACAAGAGTCTCGGACGCCACCGACAGTTGAAGGACGGCGGCGCGCTGCCTTTTCTCGGTGGAAGATCCCTCTGTCGACCCGGGAGAGGGTCGGTGAACTCGCAGTCGAGTCCAACGCACTTGATCGGTGCGGCGTCGAGGAAGAACTTCTTCACGTCGCGGATCCACCTCTCCACGCGTGATGCACGGAGGGTGACCCATACCTTGAAGTGCATATCTTCTTTGATGAAATAGTACAACCGAGACGGAGGTACGCGCGCGAGTGGCTCCATTGGAATAGAAGAGAAGGATCGAGAGAGAGTTTTTGCAAGGATTAGAGAGAGATTAGGTGTGCTTAAGGCCATGGATTAGTGTAGCTTATATAGGGCGGAGAGGGAGGCCGGCGGACAGAGGGAGGCCGGCGGTCGGCGGAAGTGATTAAATTCCGGGCTGATCATCTTCCAAAGCGCAATCAAAACGCCGGTCTGATCATCTTTCAAAGCGCAATCAAAACGCCGGTCTGATCATCTTCCAAAGCGCACCGTCGGCGGGAGATTTACAGGTTTAAAGACAGACCTCTAGTACCGGCTCGTAATGCCGGTACTAGAGGTGTCTCGCACGTGGTCCTGCCGAGCCAGACACCTCTAGTACCGGTTCGTATTACGAACCGGGACTAGAGATCCCTTACGGCCTGGAACTAGTCTGTTGCGCCTCGTAGCCTTTGAACTGGGACTAGTCCCCCCTCTAGTCCCGGTTCATAACCCAGCCGGGACTATAGCCCGATGTGGCTCTGGACAAAACCCCTTGTTTCTACTAGTGTAGGTAGCCTCAAGAATACCACCAGGTGCCGAATCCCCCAACTCGCCGACGCCTAGCGCCTAGCTCAGCAGCCGTCGTTGCCCTCTACTTTCTCTCTCCATATCTATTTCGGCAGCGCCTCCTGATTCTCACTCTCTCGGCTAGCTCGCTACATAGCCAGCTACTTCTCTCATCTCAGGTTTGGATTGATCGATCTATTTATAAGGCAGCGCTAGATAAATATCTAGACCACCGCTTGCCGCTGATCCAGAAAGATCAGCCTCGTACGTGCCACTCGCGGATGGGCTAATCGCCATGCACAGCTCCACGCGAGGAAAGAGAGGCTGAGTCAGCCACTAGTGTGCTGCCAACACAGCATATGGATGGCCCACGCTTGGAAAATATCTGCCGAGTGCCGAGTGCCGACTGCCGCTGCCTTCAGATACTTGCTAATGTATTCTCTTACGTCATCAACTCATGCATGCACGTATAAGAAGCAACCCTGGATACTATACGATCGCATGCATGCATGGATGCAAACGTACTAGTTCTACTGGCTAATGGAAATGCACAAGCAAGTCAGCCAAACAACTCCTCTATTTTTCTATTGCACACACAGATAATTGAAATCTAATTTGAACACTAGGATTTAGCAAGAATTAGAACAATCAACAACTAATTACATTTTAAACAAAATAATTAATCTACAAAAAATTCCGGGTTATCACATCCTCCCCACCTTATAAGAATTTCGTCCCCGAAATTCCCCCAAAAAACATACTAACAAATTTAAACTAACTTGCAAGATTTTATCTAATCAAAACAAAAGATTTTACCAGGCAATCAACTTAAATATCTAACAAGTACTCCCTCCGTTCCAAATTAGATGATTTGCACTTGTCTAAAAACAAATGTATCTATACTTGTTTAGTGTCCAGATACATTCGTGTTTTGACAAATGTGTGTCAAGTAATTTGGAACGGAGGGAGTAAAACTTAATGCTAGGACAACAAGGAAAAACACGCAAAAATATTAGTCGCAAAACTAATTACCGAATCTACCCACATTTCCTGTGACCTAAACTCTGAGCTCTCATACCACTTTAACTGTCACGCCCCGAGACCCGGCCCGGTAGAATGACAGCCGCCGCGAGCCTATAGACCGTGAAGCCTATACACGCGCAAGGCTAGAAAAGCAGGATAAACCAGCACAGTGGATCTCAAGCAGCTCAATATATTAATTTTACAAGATTATTACATTTACAAGATAATTAGATTCTCTAGTCATGCCCCACCCAACTGGTCCAGCCTACTCCTCGGATAACACCGTCTTCCGTTGCGAACTCTGATATCACAAAAAACAGAGGAAGCAAAGGTGAGTACAACAAAGTCGTACTCAGCAAACAATTCATACACTTTCATATACTTTGTAAATACACTAGGTTTTCGAAAAGACAAGAAAATCGTTGTGTGGTTAAGTAATTAGTCAATTTAAAAAGCATGGTGCCACACATGAAATTGAGTTTCCCTACCCGGGAATCACAGGGGTGAATATCCACGCTTCTACGCTCTTAAGAGGGGTACTCCGCCATCAACAGCCTTGCCCGGAACCACACAGGATTCCATAACGAGCAGAGCTCTTTTACCCGCTCAGACACCGGACACCTAACCTACTCGTGTCGATCGCTCCTACGGATCCATCATCGACACTTTCCATTCAAGGGCCGCCCCGCGCGGAGAACTCAGACAGTCTCATACCTGTACTGTGACCGGTACAATACGATCACCTTCGTAGCACCAAGTTTCATTCATAAAACACTTGTTTCACTTTCCATGTCGATTATACGTGCTAGCTTAATACCCGGCTCGTATCAGTGGCTCCTGCGGATCCATCACCGCATAACGACACCAGCGTATTAGCCCGCCAATATCAACACAAAGCTCGTACCACTCAGGGTATCACGCATATTCAATCAAAGTATAGTCTACAAAAATATATGAGAGAGTAAGAGCAGCTTGCCTCGGTAAACTGTGTCGTAACACTCAAATAACACAACTCCAAATGGTAGATAAAAATCCGCATACGAGCTCATACTCCAATACACCAAAAGAATACGGCCAGCAAAGATGATAAGGCCGGCAGCCTCCACTCGCCGCCTATCTCATAGCTGCCGCTTATTCACCACCGTTGTCTTCTACGATTAGCAGCACCTCCACGCTCTGAGGTATTTCTCCTCCGGAACACGTACGTAGCCTCAAGAATACCACCAGGTGCCGAATCCCCCAACTCGCCGACGCCTAGCGCCTAGCTCAGCAGCCGTCGTTGCCCTCTACTTTCTCTCTCCATATCTATTTCGGCAGCGCCTCCTGATTCTCACTCTCTCGGCTAGCTCGCTACACAGCCAGCTACTTCTCTCATCTAAGGTTTGGATTGATCGATCTATTCATCGCGGATGGGCTAATCGCCATGCACAGCTCCACGCGAGGAAAGAGAGGCTGAGTCAGCCATATGGATGGCCCACGCTTGGAAAATATCTGCCGAGTGCCGACTGCCGCTGCCTTCAGATATTTGCTAATGTATTCTCTTACGTCATCAACTCATGCATGCACGTATAAGAAGCAACCCTGGATACTATACGATCGCATGCATGCATGGATGCAAACGTACTAGTTCTACTGGCTAATGAAATGCACAAGCAAGTCAGCCAAACAACTCCTCTATTTTTCTATTGCACACACAGATAATTGAAATCTAATTTGAACACTAGGATTTAGCAAGAATTAGAACAATCAACAACTAATTACATTTTAAACAAAATAATTAATCTACAAAAAAATCCGGGTTATCACACAATCACTACTCCTCGCATAGCTTCGATTAAAAGACTTCCTCTTGTCTAATGATCACTTATAGCTTTGTGAGTCTTTCTTCCGTTGGCCTTCCAAACCCCCATTAATGTTCTTTTGGCATAACATCCTGGTGCCAAAACCAAATGATTACGCTCACTGGTTGACTAAAACTTCGAAACAGTTGATTCATGACGTTCATGTTTATTCTTACTTGACTGGATCTTTCTATGTTATGAAAAATTGTTAATGCTTGAATTGAAGGATAGAACTTCTATTCTGAATACTTAAATCATCTCTAATGAACCTTGTACGGTTTCATGTCTCCAAAGCATCATTTATGAAAGATTTTAGCTTGTTTAACTATTTTGCTTTATCATTCTTTGTTTAATATCAATTATAGACATTTACTTTGAATGATTTGATCTCAGTTCACATGTTGTACATTACTATTTGATCAAGATTATGTTGGTCGCATGTCACTTAAAAAATTATCTTTGTTATCATTTACCTACTCGAGAACGAGTAGGAATTAAGCTTGGGGATGTTGATACGTCTCAAACGTATCTATAATTTTTGATGTTCCATGCTTGTTTTATATCAAATGCCACATGTTTCTGTTATAGTTTTATATCGTTTTATGCATTAATTGGACTAACCTATTAATAGTTGCAAAATTGCACATTGTTTTTGTTTTACACTTTGATGTGTAGGAATTGACAAGAACGCAAAAAAAGCCGAGTTGGAGTTGGACTTTGATCTCCTGAAATCTGTCTCCACCAGACAGTTTTTAAAGATATCCCCGAAACAACCCGAAGATGACGTCAAATGGAAAAAGTCTAGTCGCGAAAGTTTTTGGAAATTTTCCGCTGATTGCCGTGTAGTCAGGCATCGCCCAAAACGGAGCCCGTGGGCCCCAGAAGACCCCTGGGCGCGGCCAGAAGTGGGGTCGCGCCGGGGTGGCGTCTGGACGCCTCCTGCACCGCCTCGCGCCGCCCTTCAGACTATATATTCGCCCCGTCAAAAGAACCCTAACCCCAGATGGATTTCTCCAGAAACGACTCCGACCTCCGCCGCCACAAAAAACCCTAATTCGGGGACAGAAGTCTCTGTTCCGGAACTCTGCCGGGACGGGGAATTACCCCCGAAGCCATCTTCATCGGCATTGCTGCCTCCCATGATGCGCCGGGAGTAGTCCTTCATCGAGGCTGAGGGCTCATGCCGGTAGCTATGTGGTTTATCTCTCTCTCCCATGGCGTGATCTTTATGTGATCATGAGCATTGTAATTTAGTTGAATTTGTAGATGTTTCCCCTTCATTATGTTATGGATATGCTACTCAATTGGTTTTATCTATTATAATTTCCGGAGTCACCTTTGTCCCACGGTGCGAAGAGTACAGTGTGCGCACCGTGTGTGACTCTATGGATAATTAGAGGGATACTTACCATGAGTTGTTTTTTGGTTGGATGTCACTATAAAATCGTGGTGTTTGTTTACTCAGACTTTAAGGTGTGCTTTTGCAGCCCTACGCGGTAGTAATGGTGTTCATTATCCAACAAGAGAATAGTTCCGAGTAGCATCTAAGTTTAATATTGAAGAGGAAGTTTCTTTCTTGTGTTCAACTGTGTTACAATTGTTGAGATTGACCACCAGTGAAAGTATGATCCCTAGGGCTTGTTTCCAAGCATTGAAACACCGTTTAATCTCAGTTTTGTCACATGTTCGCTTGCTGCCATTTTTATTTCAGATTACAAATACCACTTGTAATCATCCATATCACCTGTATTTTACCATCTCTTCGCCGAACTAGTGCACCTATACATCTGACAAGTGTGTTGGGGACACAAGAGACTTCTTGTATATTAATTGTAGGGTTGTTTGAGAGGGATACCTTTGACCTGGTGGTGGAGCCTCCCTCCTCGTTTCGGCCCAACATTGTCTACAAGAATTCTTGTATATTAATTGTAGGGTTGCTTGAGAGGCCCAACTTTGTCTACAAGAATAGAAACATGCGTAGACATCATTGACATGGTGGTGGAGCCTCCCTCCTCGTTTCGGCCTTTTCAGCGGTGTGCGGAGCTAGGAGCCGGGGCCCTGGACGGTTGGAGTCCTTGGGTTGGTGGGTGAGCCACGGACTCAGGTGCAAGTCGGTGACCTCGGCCACAGGGGTGGCACGGTGGATGGCGTGCGGCTTGCGGTGACGGTGGCTTGGATGTCGCGTGTCGACATTTGGTGCCCCGTGTAGAGGGCGGGGAGATTTTACCGGGGGAAACCCTTGCCCGAGGTCTTCTCGGGATGCGGCGGCGGCCTCCACGGACGTCGTTCCCTTCTTGAAGGCGTAGTAGCTGCTTCCCTCGGCCCTTTTACGCTCCGGCTGAATATCCAAGATCCTCGGATTGGGCGGTGGCGGCGCATTAGCGTCGTGTGCTTTTTGAAGACGCCACCTTGGAGTTCACGACGGCTTGCTTTCCAGAGATGCGGTGGCGATGGATGTGGCTCTTGCGGTTTCTTTGTTGAGCTCCCTCGCATAAAGCTTGTACCTTGTTCTGCACCTCGGTGTATCTTGCGCAGAGCCTTGTGATTGAGCATGTCTGCACTCTAGCGGATTGTGGCGGTGATGATCCTGCTAGCGGTGCTCCTTGGATGGTGGAGTTGGTCCCGGCGGTATGCCGTGTGTATTGGTGTGCCCCTGCTCCGAGTGAGCTCCGACCCGACACCTCTACCCGCCCTGCTTGTGCTCTCCCTCTTCGGCGTTGCTCGCCTTTGGGGTTTCACATGTAACTCGTCGGTAGCTATGTTTATCTATCTATGTGTTTGTGCGATGCGTTGTTGTAAGCTTGTTTCAGCACCAACTATTTTGTCGTCGTAGATGGCGTTATTAATTTAGCGTTGGGCCTTACGGCATGTTATCTATAGAAAAGTAATAGGAATATATGAGGAGAGTAGATGAACGACTCTGATTAGTAAGGATAAATGTCTGTTAGACAAATGGTGCCCCGTGTAGAGGCGGGGAGAGTTTACTGGTGTTTGATAATGGCGGAACCTCCAAAAAGTGCTCGAGCATGCTTGCTCTCTCTCAATAGTGACCATTTGACGTCAGCCTATTAAATACATCCCATATTAGGTTGTGTATTAAGTCTCTTAATCCCAAACCTACTATCATTTTTTACATGGCGAACATGAAAAAAATCACAACTTTCAAATTGGAAATGTAATCGCATTTTTTTCACGACGAGTATGAACAAATCCCAATTTGCAAATACTAAAATGTAATCGTCATTTCGACAATGAACAATGAACAATTCTCATTTTCCAAACTCTGAAATGTAGTCATCTGCCCATTTTTTGCACAACAAAATATGAAAAAAAATCATTTTGCAAATTAGTCTTTGAAATTAACATTTTTCTTAATTAATCTAAAATCTGTTAGACAAATAAACATGCATGCACAAATCTGCATGAACAAATCCCAATTTGCAAATACTAGTGTTTGATAATGGCGGAACCTCCAAAAAGTGCTCGAGCATGCTTGCTCTCTCTCAATAGTGACCATTTGACGTCAGCCTCTTAAATACATCCCATATTAGGTTGTGTATTAAGTCTCTTAATCCCAAACCTACTACCATTTTTTACATGGCGAACATGAAAAAAATCACAACTTTCAAATTGGAAATGTAATTGCATTTTTTTCACGACGAGTATGAACAAATCCCAATTTGCAAATACTAAAATGTAATCGTCATTTCGACAATGAACAATGAACAATTCTCATTTTCCAAACTCTGAAATGTAGTCATCTGCCCATTTTTTGCACAACAAAATATGAAAAAAAAATCATTTTGCAAATTAGTCTCTGAAATCAACATTTTTCTTAATTAATCTGAAATCTGTTAGACAAATAAACATGCATGCACAAATCTGCATGCAGAGCATTTAATGCACCTGAGTTTAGAATGCTTCGTTAATGCACATCCACTCATTTGGCGAGAAGCAAACACGCTCGAGCGCCATTTGTCCGCGTCCTTGATAATGGGGCTTAGTGTGCTAGCTCTCCAGCACGAAGGAGGCCATTAGCACAAGTCTCTTACGCTTTGGGCCTAATCATCGCTTCATAGCCGCTAGGGTCTAAGCGAAGCGTTTTACCATCACTTAGCTCTTAACCGAACACTTAGTTGTGCTTTTTTTTTTTACTATGACTACGGCGGGCAGCCAGCCTGAACTTCATTAATCAACTGCCTATGAGACTTTGCAGTCTCTACAAGATAGGTTCAAATGAACCAGAGTTTACAGGAGGTACATGAGAAGAGAATTAAAGAAAAGAACGCACACCGACAACACAAAGAGAGGGTTACTCCGAGAAAAACTCGGAGACAGTTGATTGATGAGAAGCTATCACGACCCAAGCACAACAATCACAAAAGGAGGAACCACCGGACATGACAGCGGAGACCCAGCCACGACACTGCACCATCGACGTAATCAAACACCAACGCACATCCGAGGCCACACAGCGCGCCGACACCACCTGTGTCGGGGGAATGTCCGAAAGGTCGCACGTGGCTAGACGACGCCACGACACCTGTGTGTCACCGGCTGAAGTTGAAGGGCATCGGAGATACCCTCACCGCACGTGGGGGTCGCCGCCGTAGTCGCAGGGCATAGCACCACCGAGTGCAACCCCAACCCCATCTGGGTTCGATTACCCGAAGGGTGGGCTAGCCTAGAACACGCACGAAGACCACCCACGCCAGTCACGCCATAGGTCTTCGACAAGGATCCGACACGAGGGTCTAGCAACCGGCAAAGAGAATCTCCCACCACCTCTGCCACGGCTCGCCTCGCATCGGAGAGGAGACCGCACCCAAGGCCGCCATCTGTAGAACCAAGAGCACACCAGAACACAGGTGGGGAGGACAGAGGAGGCTCACCACCCAACCACGACAACCCCCGTGTAGGGAGCGCGTCGCCACCATGGCCGCCATCTGCGAAGCCACAGCACTAGCCATCCTCAGCGGCGCCCCGCTGCAGGATGATAGCCGAGTGAAGAGGAAGACAACCTTGCAACCACCAGAGGGCACAATCGAGCACCGTCATCAACGGACGGCACCCCCGGGGCCGGGATCAACGGCCGGACCACCGGAGCGCCGAGCACCGAGGCGGCCACGAGCTGCAGGAGCAGCAGGGCCTCCCAGGGCCAGCGCCTAGACAGGAGCTCAGCGGCCCGCCAAGCCCATCTGGGCCCATACGGGCCGAAGGAGGCGCGTCGTTGCGGCCGCGCCGGCGGAGCCGCGGACGCCCTGCACCATGCCCCCGCCGCCAAGAGCAGAGCCGAAGGCCGCCACGGGCGGGCGTGAAGGCCAGAGGACGGGGGAGCGCGGGGGAGAGGCGGCGCACCATCGGCGCAGCCTCCTCGAGCTGCTTCGGGGCCCCGCGAGCGGCAGATCCCCGCCGCCCCCTTCACCGGCATCGCGCGAATTTTCCGGCTGCTGCCTCAGGGGACGGCGAGGGAGGGGGTCGGGGAGGAGGTGGGTGGCGGCGGGCGGCTAGGGTTCGCCCCTCCCGTCGCCCAAAGAGGAGGCGACGCGGAGGACTTTTTCTCCAAGTCCTAGTTTTGCTTTTTCGAATCATGGGTGCAACCAAACAACTTATTTGAATCATGAGTTGTGCTTGAGCGTACGCTTAGTTGGCTTTTTTGCTTAGTTGCACGTTTTCGAAGCACGAGTCACTCGCGTAAGCTAGTACCATATTTTGGATTTTGACTTTCGACTTGATGTGCGCATTTCATAAACCACTTACCAACAACAAGAAAGTCTATTTGCAAAAAAGAATGTTATTAGTAGAGCAACTTATTTTAAAAGAAAAGTGTTGCTTTTAAGGCCTACTAGAACATGAAGGCACATTGTCACGGAAACAAGTGAGAATGTTAAGACGATATAAATTACACATTTGTTTGAATTTACCGGTGCCTTCAAAGTTGTAGGTAGAGGACATTTTTATGCTAGTAGTGAGGGACATAAATATTATTTTAAATAAATATGGGCCATACAACAACTTATAGTAGTATGTTGTAATTTACATTCCTTGGTAAAAATATTTGTAATATACACCACACACAGGATTATTAAGAAACATATAACCAAGCGACCTACGAGCGATCATGGCCATCCTCACGTGATTGGGGGAGCTCCTATAAGGCGCCCACGCCACCTGAAGGAGAATAGGTGGGCCTTGCGCATTTACTTCTGTTCGTTGCTCAGATATATTCCTTTACTTTTTTGTTTTTATAAAGTTCACTATTTTCTATTTTTCTATTTGCGTTTATAAAATCTAAATGTATTCTAAAATCTAAGCATTTTTGTAATATGAATTTGTTTCAGATTTGAGCATTTTTTTCCAAATTTTGGACATTTTTAAAATCAGAATATTTTTTCGAGGAATTTCTAATCTATTTTCTTAGATTTTAAACATTTTTAAAATTTGAACATTTCTAAAATCTGAATATTTTGCAAAATATGAACATGTTTCAATTATGATTATTTTAAATCTGAACATTTTTTATGAATGAATATTTTAAATCTGAACTTTTTTTAATCTGGGTTTTTAAATATGGAAAATGATTTTAAATCTGAATATTTTAAAAAATGAACATTCAAAATCGGAATATTTTAAATTATGATTTTTTATAAAATCTGAACATTAAATCAGAAAAAGGTGAAAATAGAAAAAACAGAAAGAAAACGAAAAAGAAGGAAAGGAAAAAATACAACAGAAAAAATAAAAAGTGGAAACTGATAAGATGGGTCGGCCCGCTGTAGAATTCCTTCGGTCGGCGCGATCTAGAAGTGATGCCAGCGGTGGCATGTAGGAATTGGGAATTATTGGGCTGCTGCTCGGCAAGTCAATTTTTGGTCCGTGGCGTGCCTAAGCTTTAATGGACAGTCCATTGATAATCTCCTTCATCTAGAAAAAGGGTAAGTTCCTTAGTACTCCCTCCGTTCCACAATATAAGATGTTTTAGACTTTTTCCACATTCACATGTGTACACATGTATCTAGACATGTTTAGTGTATATGTACACTTAGTTTGGTATGAATCTAGACAACATGTGTATCACCTAAAACATCTTATATTTTGGAACGGAGGGAGTACGTCGCTTACTTATCCAGCCTGCCTAAGCTTTAATAGGCCAAATGGACTATTGCTGGACTTTTCAGGAGTTTCCCCTCTCTCGTTCTTATGCTGTTCCGGACAGTTTGGTGCAATGCATTGACATAGCTACATTGTTTCCCTTTTCATTTAAATCTCAAAATTTTAAATTAAAATAATATTGGGAGAAGATGATATGAAAACATGTTTCAAATATTTGTAGCTCAAGAAAAGTAAGTTTACATAAGTTTCTCACATTTACTGAATAAAATTATCATGTATATGAAATTAATGTTCATATAAGTAAAATAGTTCTATATTTGAAATTAATGTGCATATACATGAGTTTAATGTTCATACTCATTAAAAAATTATATACAAAAAAAATTACGTGCGCGAGGTTTAATTTTTTCACATAGTTCAGAATACTTGTTCTCAAGGTTTAAAAAGATGCTCATGCATGAAACCAAAATGTTTGTATAGTCAAAAAAATGTTCATATGAGAAAAAAAATATGTTCACGCGGTACAAAATAATTCATCAGAGGTTTAAACAAATGTTCACATATTACATATGGGCTAGTCTCCGTTGGCCATTATGCAATGTATAATGCACTAGGTCATGTATGAGGCATTAGTTCATGAAAAACTGATTTGGTCATGGGGCTGATGCAACTCTACCTAAGTGGTTATGTACATATTTGATGTGCATTCTCTTTGGTCCAGTCGCACCAGCTCTATGAACTTGTTATGTCTATATTAACTGAGGCCAATGTATAAACTGCGTACACAAATATGAATTTATCTATTTTATTGAGTATGCCCCCAATGATTAAAGTGGGTACTATGTGGATGAGATGATTATGTTGTCCCCTGTAGTGTCTATAGAAACATTGTTTGTGGATGATCCTTGGTACAATAATTTAAAATGCAAAGGATTAACCTACAATATTTAGTAGTTTTTAAGGACTTCGCTCATCTATGCTCCGTATTAATGTGAAGTAATCCCTTTGCACTGCGTTTTGAATATTCTTATGAGGCCTATTTTTATGCATTTATTTTTATGTACCAATGATTAAATTGTGCAATGTTATATGCAAAGGATGACCGTAGAGTACCTAGTAGTGTTTACAAGGACATTGCTTGTCTATGCTCCATGGTACCACATAATCATCTCTTTCCACTGTGTTTGCAATGTTCTCACGAGGCTTGCTTTTATGGATTACAATTTTTTGCATTATTGCATCTTCTATGATTGAACTATGAAGCATTATCACTTCAAGGGCTGGTCTAAAGTATTTACTAATATGCACAACTATATTGGTTGTACATTTCTTTTTATCCTTTATTTCAAACTCTTGGAATTTCATTGTGTGCTCTGTTCATATGAGGCAAAGTTTTGTGTGTGTTTTATACAATGTTTCTAAATTGTGTGTCATGTTTTGAGACATTTGTGTTTGTAGTATGTAAAGGGCAAGCTGGTCCTTGGAGGCAGCGGTGGGGGCAGTGGGGAGTGAGGTGTTTTGCCTCCCGAGCTCCATGTAGCTCATTTTTTAAAAAAAAATCAAAAATTGCATTTTTACGCAAAAGAATCACATATACTGATATTTATATGATCTACAAGTCTGGAAAGTTTAAACACGAAATTCGTTGTATTCTGGTCTGGGAAAAAATGACAAATGAGTGGATCTGGTGATGAAAAATATGCAGATTCAAAATTTTGAAATTTTGCCGATTTGTCTTTTTTGTGTAGCCTAAACTACAACGAGTTTTGATTTAAAATTTTGCACGTCTGTAGATCTAAACAACATCTACCACTGGTATTCTTTTCTCGATTTTTGGAAACGAAAAAGTACCGATTTTGAATTTTTGAAAAAACGAGCTACATGGGGCAGCTGCTCCAAAGCGGGTAGAAAAGGCAACGGTTAGAGCAGCGCTGCCAAGAGGCCGAGGGGGAGGACTGTGAAGGTTGGCCACTTCCATGAGGCGGTTTTTCCAACCCATTTCTGCAAAGTCATCCATGCACCTGAGTTGGGTTGCTTCCCATGCCTTGCCTCAGCATCTGAGCACAATCCCAAAGACCATCGTCCTCATAACACTGGTTGCAATTGAAAGGTGAGGCCCATTGATCACAATGGGATTATTGCCATGAAACAAGTCGGGGCAGGATGCTCTATTGCTCGCCACATCAAGATCGATTATTCTTGCCATTAAAGATCTTGAAGAAGCATGTCTACAAGGTCACCATATTCGACTACACCTGCATCATTGATATGTGTTGTTTTAGGCTTAATAAGCGAATGCTAATGCTTATACTTAATCTGATTGTTTGAAGCGCCATCGGTGCTGATAACCTCACCACTAGAAGAAGTGGTGAGAGTACATGTTTGTGTGCATGTTACCAAACAACCGATGCTTGCATCTACAACGCACATACGATCGACCAAACGCTCGACCTAGCCTGCCTAGAATTTCGTGGGCACACAAACGTAGTGAAGAACATGGCTCAACTCACGTTTTTGCTCGGCGAGGTTTTCACAAGTCACAGATGCAAATAGGCCAAAAATCTATACGACCTACCAAACATGCCCCATGTAAATGTGTAATAAGCGGGTACATAGGAAAGAGTTTACCTTTCATTACTTGAATGACTTTATATGGTGATGTCCATGGGCCGTACCGTATCCAATTATTTGTCTTCTATATGTAGCCTAAAATAAACAAAAATCTACATGGAGACTAGTGACTACATTATTTCTTTTGATGTTGGCAAGTCAACTATATTAGCAGCAGCGCAAGCACTGACCAGCACCTTTAATCGTAGGTCAAGCATCTTGATTCTGGAGCTACACATACTACTTCAATATTCTGGAGCAACAGGTACCCTAGCGCGTCGGTGATGTTTTGAATCGGCTGGACGAGACGTGTACGCACACTATTTACCCGAACAGTAGGCGTATTTACTCCTCCTTTCAGGGTCAAGAAGTTATGGAGGAGGAGAAACATGAAAGTGTACACCAACTAACGGTCTCTGGCATTCAAGGCTGCAATGATTCAGTGTTCTTCAATTGAAGAAGGTGAGGAGGAGGATTCAATGAGATGTAGGAGAGTTGTTAGCACAAGTGGCAATCCATGCCCCACTCCACGAGCTCTGAACTTTGCTTTTCAAATTCCTGGTACCCAGATCCAGGGTCAGTGATCCAGAGCCATCAATCAAAAGTCAAAGCAAATGAACCGATATGAGATGAGATGGTAGATATGCTAGAATGTAAAGTTGCTGCAATTTAGTTGAAAGATTTCGATGTCTGGGTAGTGTACAGTATTGCTTTCTGGGAGACATTTTGCTTTCCGAATTTTGAAATTTTAACCCGGCAATTTCAGAGCCAGAAACTTAATCGAAGCAATGTACGGTAAACACAAGCAAATCAAGTAATCCTACTTGCTACACAGTAAAACACCCTATAGATGCAGAGACATCTGAAGAAAAAAATCTGAGTAAAACACCTTACCTTGTATTCACCGATTCTTGCATTCCACCAGCCAAAATGCTGCAAATCTACGCTACCCCGCGCGTGTAAGGTCGAATTTGGTCTAAATATTGCACAAGCGATCGGTGCATGCGTGCACGAGATCGAAAAGAACAAGATCAGATCAGCTGATGATCCAGATTCTAGCTAGGAGCTGATGAACTCCGTGACCTTTTCACAGGTGGCCTCTGATCCACAGCAGCGTCCGCCTCGCGAACGACGGCGCCTCGTCGGCCCTCGAGCTGAGTCCTGCGGCGGCTGTGCCCGAGCCGGACTCGACGTCCCAGTCCGCGACGCTGCCGCTCGCGCTCTTGTCCCACGCCGACACGTTGTACTCGGACTCGGTGACGGGGCTCACCACGTCCGCCCGCCGCTTCGGCGCCCCGATGTCGCTCGCCGCGCGCTGGAGCGCCGAGGGGAGCCGGAACGACGACACGCGGCGCGACGACGAGCCCGACGGGGCGCTCTCCTTCCTGCGCGGCCCGCTCCGCATCCATATCTTGGAGATGGAGAAGCTCTCCTTCTTGCCCATCGTGGGCTTCGACAGTTTGGCCGACGCGTCGAAGCCGCGGAAGCCTTCCCGCTTGGAGTGGCAGTCGCACTCCGACATGGCCACTCGGTGCCCTGGCATCCGCGTCGTCGGCCGCTTCTTGGTCGGCGGCTTCACTGAGACACGGAGCAGCGAGCTCTGGTCCATGACGTACTCGTAGGTCCCCATGGAGTAGCACCGCCTCACGTCCTGCTCGGAGTTGGCACTGGAGCCGACGCCACCTTCCGAGCCCTGGCTCCTGAACTTGCCCAGCTTGACGGGGACGACCACCTCGTCCTTGTCCTTGACATCTGCGTGCTTCTGATCCTGACACCCTGCGTCTTGCTCCATGACGAGGCTGAGGTTAGCAGAGGACGCCCCGTCGAGGCGATCGGAGACGGAGCCCTCCGAACCGGACTCCAGCACGAACACCAGCGGGCTGCAGCCCCCGCCGCAGGGTGAGAAGTCGGCGAGGAGGCTGCGGCGGCAGAGTGGGCACGTGGAGTGCGACAGCAGCCACGTGTCGATGCATTCGACGTGGAACGCGTGGCTGCACTTGGGGAGGAGGCGGAGGCGGTCGTCGTCGGCGAACTCGCACAGGCAGACCGCGCAGTCGAAGGGGTCCTTCCCTCCGGCACCCACGACGGCGCCGTAGAGGAACACCGGCAGCGCGTCGATAAAAGACTGGTCGACACCGGCGTCATGTAGATGGAACAGCTGCTGAAGCTGCCCCTGGAACGCGGTCGCGTTCGCGTGGCTGCTGTCGGCGTCGCCGGGGTCACGCGGCGCCGGGCGGAACATGAACCGAACGAGCAGGTGGAGGAGGCCGGAGACAAAGAAGATAACGGCCAAGATCAAGATGATGAGAAGGATACTGGGGCTGATCCTGCTCTGAAATGCCGCACCGAAGGACGCCGGAGACGGCGGCGTCAACAGCGGCATTAATGGCACGGGAGGCGGCAGTAATGGTGGCCGTGACGGGGGTGGGAGGTAGGGGAGCGGGAGCTGCAGCGGGGAAAGGGCTGCGTAGTGGATGGCACCGTGCATGGTGGGGTGGCTCACGGCTCCGATCGGACTCGATCTGAGACGCCGTGGAAGAGGAGAATTGGAGGTTTTCTACCAATGGCGGTGTCCTGCGGCCTAAAGCTCACAAGTCACAACCATGAATCTCATGTCCTGAAACATGTGGCTTCTCGTGGCGCACCATTTCCTCTTCTTTTCCTTCTTGAGACGGCAACAGAACTCAAGCAGCTCATCCTTGTCCTTGCGAAGCTTTTGTGATTGAATCTTTGGAAAGGAAGGATGGAACAGAGAAACAGAGGAGGTAGTTAATTGGGTACAGCAAGACAGGTGTGTATGTTGAGAGAGAGAGAGAGCAGTCAATGTGTAGGAGGATGGATCCTTAGGATGACTCCAACGGGGCGACGCATCGAGTCCGCGCGCATCCGTTCGTGTCCGCGAGGGCCAAAAACACGGCCCAACGGGGCGACGCAAACGGACCGCGGTCCGTTTTTTGGTCCGCCGCGACGCATCCCTGGCCCAAATTTGGGCCACCGATGCGTCGGCTCCGGACGCGAAACGGAGCTCTTTTGTGTCCTCCCCTGGTCCGCTTTTGGAGGCAAAATCCACAGTCCAGACCTACCCCCATGGCCGCCGCCGCCTCCAGGATCGCCAAGGCCGCCGCCAAGACCGCCGCCGCCGAGAGCCTAGAGCTGGTCGACGACGCCGCCGGGCTTGCTCCCCGGCTGAAGAAAGTGAAGAAGGAGCTCAAGGAGGAGCAGAGGGCCAAGGAGACGGCCAAGCGGGGCCAACGGAGGAGGAGGCTGAAGCAGGACATGCTCGACGCCGCCGCCAGGGCCGCCGCCGAGGAAAAGGGCGACGACGACAACGCCGACCTCGTGACCAAGACCGCGACAGCTGCCCTCATCCTCATTGGACTTACCCCGTCCGCAGCGGCGGTTGGGGTAGCGACTGCGGCGGCGGTCGGGGTTTCCTCTACCGCGGCCAGCTCCAACGCTTCCACGGCCCGACCTCCAAGGTCGAAACCGCTCACGACCGCGCCATCTCCTGCGCACGGGTTCAGATCCTCCGCGGGTTTCTCCTACCTCCGAACATGCCGCCGCGGGTTTCTCCTACCTCCGACGAGTCGGGCGAGGTACCTGCCCTCGTTCTCAACCCGCCTGCGACACCGTTGGTCGCACAGTCGCCCGCGCCGCAGACTGCGGAGGCGCGTGCAGCTGCCCCGCCAGTGGTCGCCCCGCGCGTAACCTGTTCGGCACTGTGCCCACGCCATCGCCGGGTGACCCCAGGTACTACGAGGAGGACGATGACCCCTACTACGGGGAGGACGTCCTCCAGGACATGGTCTGCGACAACACCCAGTACGACGGCGACGACTACAATGCCGGGGATGATGAGACTCTACGGACCGGCCCCGATGTGATCAACATCGATAATGAGCCGGTCTTCAACGAGCTCGATGCCGCCGCCGCGGCCATGAGGAAGAAGGTCAGCCAAAGAGGCGCCTCGTTCACCACCGCTGAAGACATTCTCATTTGCGAGTCGTGGATCGAGGTTGGAACCAACCAAATCATCGGGGCTGAGCAAAAAGGGTCGGCATTTTGGGGCCGGTTCACCAAGCGCTACAACAAGGGCCGAATCCTTCCGCCCCGGAACATTCTGACGCACCGGACCGAGTGTTCAATCTCTAAGAGGTGGAACCACATTCAAGAGCAAATGAGCAAGTTTTGCGGCGCCGTTGAGCACATCGAAAGCCGGCCGCCGCAAAGTGGCTATGGAATCAAGGAGCAAATGTTGCAAGCTTTGGATCTCTTCAAGGCTCAATATGGCAAGGTCTTCACCTTGACCCATTGCTACCGGGAGCTCAAGGACCAGGAGAAGTGGAAGGAGCTATACGCCTCCCTCAAGAAGGCGGGACAAGCGGGACATCTTGGTGTTGACAAGGGAGAGGGCACAACGGAGAAGGAGAAGGACGGGAGGCCAAGGGGGAAGAACAACTCCAAGGGCGAGCAGAAGCGCGATGCAACGACCCTTGCGTTGCAAGAGACTTTGAGCGGGTTCCTATCCCAAAAGGATAAGACCTGTGACAAGAGGGAAGAGAGGAGAGAAAAGGAACGTCTCGAGAGAGAGGCGGCTTCGAAGCTCTACTTCGAATTGCAAAAGAAGAGGCTTGACATAGAGGAGGAGAACGCTCGGACCCGGGCGGCGGAGGTCGAGATCAGGGGCAAGGAGGCCGAGGCAAGGACCAAGGAGGCCGACGTGAAGGCCAGGGAGGTGGAGCTCAAGGCCAAAGACCTTGAACTCGCCCTACGCGCCGAGGAGGCCAGGATCATGGACATGGACATCTCCACCTTCACCCCTAGGAAGAAGGCCTACTACGAGAAGAAGCAAAGGCAATACATGGATCAGGTTTGATCTATTCTCGGTCCCTTCTACATATTTGTGTTGAACTATGGCCAACATGGCCGGTGGCCGAAATTTGTAATATTTTGGGCACACCTGGGGACATGGCCGATGGCCGCAACTTGTAATGTTTTGGGGGCGTGGAAACGATCATGCCCGAAAATGATCAAAATGATCAAAAACCCTGGCCGGGCGGACTCAATGCGTCGGCCCGTTGGGGCCAGTGGCCGGAAAGGGGCGGACCTGGGCCGGACGCGCGTCCTGTAGCCGACGCAAACGGACCAAACGCGGACCAAACGCGCGTCCGTTTGCGTCGCCCCGTTGGAGTCATCCTTAATGCGGGGAGAAAATGGAGGAAAGGAGGGATACGGGCCAAGAGATATAAGGAGAGGAGCGATGGAAAATGAAAATGACACTCCCAGAAAAAATATCAATGATACTGTACTACTCCATCCGTTCATAAAAGATGTCTCAACATGTTTTAAATTTACATGTATCTACACATTAAAACATGTCTATATAAATACAAATTTAGACAAATTTGAGTCATCCGGAATAAGTATTTAAATTTGCCATGTGTGCATACTAAGTGCATCTCTAGCCGATGATGACCTCAAACGCCTCCTTATACTTTAACTCCTTATATTTGGTCTCTAAAGAAAAAATTCCCTAAAAATGTTGCTTCCCATATTTTTTTTCTAGTTTTGATTAAACATACTATGTTACAACTAGATATCTGCATACATATTGAATCCAAACATAATAATCATGGTTTCAAATAATTCACGAATATTACAAATTCAAATTCTACAAACCAAATTATTCAAATTCAAACACACGAAAGGGTTCAAATGAAGTAAAGAGCAACTAGGAACTGTTGTAGATTTGCCACTTGTGCTTAACAAGATCATTTTGAAGCTAAGTATGGACCTCTTGGTTCTCAATGTTTTGACGTACCCCGAGAAATCTCTGAATCCGGTTTGCATCATGTTCTGGCTCAACTGGATCCCCATTGGAGACATACCGATGGTTCTCCGGCATACCAAACTCATTTTCAAGGATCATGTTGTGCAAGATGACACAACATGTCATTATTTGCCATAAGGCATTTGGTTTCCAATATTCGGCAGGGCCATGAATAATGCCAAACCGCTTCTTAAGCACACCAAAAACTCTCTCCACATCTTTCGTAACCAATTCTTCCTCACTAGCAAAGTGACATTTCTTGTTGCCTTGAGCACGAGAGATTGTCTTCACAAATGTGGCCCAAGTAGGGTAGATGTCGTCCGCAAGATAGTAACCAATCGTGTACTCCTGACCATTGACAATATAGTTGCAAGGAGGATCCTCTCTGCCAACAAGCCTTGCGAACAGTAGTGATCTCGACAACACATTCAAATCATTGTGAGAGCCAGGCAATCCAAAAATTGCTTGCCAAATCCAAAGATCATGCAATGCAACTGTCTCTGGAATCATGGTTGGATCGTTGCAATGTCTTTTGTACTCACCTTTCCATCCTGCAGGGCAATTCTTTCATGTTCAGTGCATGCAATCAACTGATCCAAGCATCCCAGGCCGTCCTCGTTCTTCGGGCACACCCAAGAGCCTCTCGGTGTCCTCGTCAATGGGTGCCCTCAAGTACTCCGGCCCAAAGACATCAATCACGGCTCTTGTGAATTCTTAAACAGACTCCAAGATTGTATCTTCACCGATGCGGACATAGTCGTCAACTGTGTCATCCGAACACTTATAGAAAGCACTCGAACTGCCGCAAGACACTTCATGAGTGGGCTAGCACTCATCTACCCCTATGCACTCTTCGCTTAGCTTAAGCCAATCATTGTGCTTCCATACGACTTTGGCAATGGTGAGAAAGAGACTTTTGTATGCATCCGAAATCGGCGGCGAAAATACTTTTCCTGGTAGGTTGACACTGGTTGAAGTAACCTTTCATAAGCTTGGCACCCTCGACTCTATCTCGGTCGATGTAGATACGACCGAACTGTGATCCTAGCCTCGGGCGCTGAACAACTTCTTTCATTATCACCGCAATGGCCATTTCCAAGTCATCGTCATCGTCTTCTTCCTCCTCGGACAAAGAATCAACGAATAAAAAACTCCCTCAACCTCTTCATCTACAAAAATAAACTTACATTGTAATTTCATCGAACGCGTCAACGATGATGGAGGGGGAAGTTCGGCCGACGTTGCTGACCCTATACCAAAGATTCCTAAGGGCGACACGGCTGAGAAACATGCGGCCGGTGGACGGAGGGGGTGGGAGATGCCCATACCTTGGTTTTCGGTCACGCTGAAAGCTCGCCGCGGCCGTATCGATGCTGCCGGAATTTTACCGGCTACCCTTGATTTGGCATAGAAAGCTCCGCTGTGGCCTTCGGTGTCCTCGTACTGCTCCGGCGTTTGCTCAAGCCGAGCCTAGATTGGAGAAGGTGGCGGCCGACATCGGTGGCCATGGATTAGACGACGAACGGAGAGATTCTGGCGGCGAGAGAGCTCAGCGCGTGAATTGAGGTGGGCTGGGGGTGTTGCGGAGGTTGCGGTGTGGCGGCGGAGGTGGATGGCGGTCGCCGGAGGCAACAGCGGCGACAGTGTGGGAACGAGGAAATTTTTCGGTGCCAAGGCGAAGGGCCGAAGTTTTTCTCCAGCTTGCCGATGTCGAGTATATTTAGGGATCGGTCAACGAGGGGAGAATTTTTTTACTCCTCTAATGCATATAAGGGTTCGGCTAGACTCAGTTTAGAGGAGGAACCGCCAATTTTTTCTCTCCTCTAAGGGGTTATAAGGGATCAGCTAGAGATGCCCTCAATGTTCCAAAATATATTCTCAAAGTATATACATATTACAAAGGGAAGACGAAGCAGACTGGAGTAAACAGCTGATTCGTCGACGTAGAATTGGAGAGGAAATCCAGGCAGCTGCGAACGACAGCGAGGCTAGCCCCCGTGAGTTCTCACCCGTCGTCATCCTGGACTAGATTAGATTTAACTTATTTAGAGTTTAAGTTTGTTTTAAATTTCGTTATAATATATGTTAGTTTAAATTAAATTCAAGGCGTATATTAAGTTTGATAGTATGTAATTGTTTAAATAAATATATGGGGCGTTGGGCAGCTGTCCACCGGCCCGAGATATATTTTCGGATGTGTTTGAAAGTGCCGGTGAAGATACTCTAAATTCCAAGTGTTTTCAGGATCCTGTGTTTTTCAAAAGGCCGTATAAAACAGAAGATGACTGAGCACTTTTCAAATATTTTGTTGTCATTTATGAAACAGACCCATTTTGTTCTCATTCAATCATATCCATACAAGAGGCGAATTATTTTTCAAAACCTTCTTCCTCAGTAATGGCGATGCGTGATAGAACAGACGTACAGTGGGTGCGTAGTTAGTGCATGTGTACTAGCATGTAATCGTACGACAATGTCGCAACAGAGACGCGGAACAACGTTGATAATTTGACATGGACTCCGTTTCTTCTTGTATGTTTAGCGTCCTAGATGTTACATATATTTAACTGTTTAACCATGTACTGTACTACGGACTACTCCCTCCGTCCACAAAAAGATGTCTCAACTTAGGTCAAATTTGCATGTATCTACATACTAAATCATGTCTACGTACATGTAAATTTGAGTTAGGTTGAAACATCTACGGAAGGAGTATATTTTAACCACCAACGCTTTGAGAGAAATAAACTACTAGGGCAAGTACTCGCAGACCTAACCATTGTACTAGTAAACGGTTAGGGTTCCTGTAGACTTGGTGGCAACTCCAAGGTTAGCGAAGATAGTTTGGTTGTAGGTCGCCTAATTTTGACTTTGCAAAATGCTTCAATCAGCAGCCGGCTCGCATTTCGCGGGATGATGTTGCCCGGTGACGGTAAACTATTCAGTAAATTGCACGTTAGGAATTTAAGACGCTGACTAGGGGCTCTGGGTACAGACGAAGAGTTGAGACCTGCTCGGGGGACCCACGCTGAGCAACATGAATGCACTAGGTAGTCTAGGTTCACAGGTCAACTCCCCGCTGCATCGAAGGTGCGGAATAGTAGAGTACTGGATTAGAAAATCCTTTTTGAAACGTAAACTGGGATCATATTTTGAGTCCTTCCGTGGTTCGAGTCCACGTTTTGGTTTCCTGTATTTTTCATTCATCCTATCAATTACCTTTTCTAAATTGTATACATGTATTACCCCCTCCATTTCTCAGGCGTATATTTTTAATCAAATATCAAAGTATAATTACTTGACCAATCATATACTCCCTCTCTGATCCGAAAAAAACATCACAAGGTGTACATACGAGCTATACTAATTAGATTGTTTTTGCACCACACTTTCAACGGATCGAATAGAGTAGATAAAATTATGAACATTTAGAATACCAAATTAATATTAAGAGACTCACCATAGATTATATTTCATAGTATGTTTATTAAATCTTATAAGAGCATCTCTAGTCGCGGCGCCCAAATGGCCGCCCAAAGACCTTCCAGACGGGCCATTTGGGCGCTGTCCGGACGGCCTGCTGCCTTTGGGCGCCGTCGCTCCCCACTCGCGGTGCCCAAAAATTATTCGAATTCGAAATTTCGATACGAAAATGCTTACATTTCATTGATAATTCATTGAAAACTAACATTTCATTGATAATTCGTTGAAAACTAACATAATTGATGCAAACTTAAATCTAAACCTAAATCTAATAGGTAGGGTGGCACGCCGGGCACCGGCAGCCCGGGCAGGCGCCGGCGAACGCGGCGGCAAGCAGAGGACCCCGGCGGCAGCCGGAGGAGAGGCAATAGATGTAGCCGGCGGTTGGCGGCGGCGGAGCAGGAGGCTGGGTGGGGGCGGCGGTGGAGGCTATTGATGACCCACAAGTATAGGGAGTGTATCGTAGTACTTTCGATAGATAAGAGTGTCGAACCCAACGAGGAGCAGAAGGTGTTGACAAGTAGTTTTGATCAAGTAATCACTGTAAATACTAGCAGACAAATTTTTAGGGGTTTTTGATATTGCAGATAAATAAAATGCGTGTAAATAAAAGACAGTAATAATAATTGCAGCAAGTGGCCCAATCCTTTTTAGAGCAAAGGATAACCGGTTGGTTTAGTTATGATGGCAAAATGTTCTTGAGGACACACGGGAATTTCGTCAAGTGCTTTCGCTTCCTACAGCTGATTAATCTTTATTGTTTTGATAAGTGTTGTGTGGGTGAACCTATGCTAATGCACTGCCCTAACTTGGACTAATACATACTTGTGATTAAACCCCTTGCAAGCATCCGCGTTACAAGGAAGCAATTAAGATAAATCTAATCACGGCCTTAAACTCTGAGATCCTACACTCCCTCATGCACCGGTTTACTAACGGGGGTTTAGGTTTCTGCCACTCCGGCAACCCCACAATTAGTAGCCGAATACCCAATGCATTCCTCTAGGTCCATAAAGGTGAAGTGTCATGTAGTCGACGTTCACACGACACCACTAGAAGAATAACACCATAACTTAAATATCAAACCATTAAATATTACTCAACATAGTTCCACTACTAACAGCATGACTTCTCCCATGTCCTCAAGAACTAAACGAACTACTCACAAGACATCATATGGATCATGATCAGAGGTGATATAATGATGAATAACAATCTGGACATATACTTCAATTCACCGATAAAACTTAATAGCATCAACCACAAGTAGTAATCAACACCGGGAAAGTTTCCCCTATGAACTACACGAAGTATAACCCTAGATGTTACAGCGGAACGGAGTGGAGCGGTGGAGATGATGGTGACGGCGGTGGAGATGATGATGATGATCCCGATGAAGTCCGACGTGATGACGATGACGATGGCGATGATTTCCCCCCCCCCCTCCGGGAAGGAATTTCCCCGGCAGATTTATGCCTGCCGGAGAGCTTTTTCTCTCTCTGTGGTTTCCGCCTCGTGGAGGCGGCGGAATATTTCCTCGATGACTCCTCGCGTCTTAGGGTTTTTGGGGGATGAAATACGCGAAGGGGGAGCGTCAGAGGTGGGCCAGGGTGGCCACACCATGCCACGGCGCGGCAGAGGGGGGGCCCGCGCCGTGGGGTGGTGTGGGCCTGTAGGGACCCCTCAGATTTACCAGTCCGAGGTGCCCACGTTATGTAAACAGATCGCGATCCCAATGATCAGTGCATCGCGATCACATAACCAACATGGTATACAGAGTTACATCATCCAACTCGATTAGTACAAGACTTACATAAATAGTGGTCACACGACCAAGCCTGCAACCATCGTCACGCAGGACGGAGTTAACTACGATATAGCGGAAACTTTCGGCTAGCGTCGGCCCTCGTCACCACTGGACGCATTCCCACAGAGCAGTTGACCGGTGACACTCAGTTGGCGTAGACGTCGGCGTAATCCTCGTTTTCGGCGTAGGTCTTCTTGCTGCAAATCTGGACATTGGAATATCCAGGGACACAACCATGAGTACAATTACGTACTCGCAAGACCACCACCAGGCTTAAGTTTTCATGGTAATGCAATAAAAGCGTTTTCGAAAACTGGGAAAGCTGCTATATATGACTATAGGACTTAATTTTCGCACACGATGCTTTTAGACATAGAGAATACAACATCTCTATATCATTGTTGAAAAAAGGGCTTCTGGAGATATAATTCTCCTTATTTCAGAAATGGCAGAAAACATTTCCAACTTTGAAAAACATTTTTATGAAACCTTGTTAAAACCCTATGATAGGGATGCCCCTTTTTCAGTTCCGGGTTCCGACTGGTTGACTCCCCGAGACCAACCATCTTCTCCCAAATCCGTACCTCCCAGGTACCTCCTTGATGTCTCCTTTCTCCTGTGCCGAAAACAGTTTCTTTTTAAAACATAAAATGCCCATACGCCTAGATCGGGGGCCTTTCCAACCGTCCATGACCGCGGACACGGCTATTCGAATAGTTTTACACTCTGCAGAGGTGGTGCACTTTCACCACACCAAACAGTCATTCCGCCGTGATCAGCCACGGTCCTCATACGACCGTATGTGGGGGTTCGGATAACATGATCAAAGCTTTCCACTAATCCACCCTAGTACAGAGGACTCCCGCTAGGTTTGTTCCCCTCGGCACCGTGTGCTCCACTAGACCCCTGGTCTCTCTTAGGACGCCACACCGCCACGGCAGGGGACCCAACGTAATCGTCCGGCGCGGGTCCATCCGCATGTGTATTGCCTCGTACAGACGACAACCCGGCTTCGAGGGACTCTAACCCTTATAGGAGTATGAGACCTTCCGTACTAAAGTAGACAAGCTTCCGGCTAAGCCCTACCCATATCAGGTAGTGTGGTTGCACGGGTTAATTGTTCGGGCGGCCGCTAGGGCAGTACTTCGTTTTTCGAAAACATCTCCACCTCCGACTGCTCCCAGCAGCTCGGGTTTTCGTAAACACTTCCGAATGCTCCCAGCACTTCGGGTTTTCATAAACATCTCCATTTGCTCCCAGCAACATGGGTTTTATAAAATACTTTCTCGCCGATCGCTCCCAGCGACTCGGGTTTTTCCTCTGGAAACATTTTACCAAAGACCAGGCTCTCATCCTATAGTTTTGAGATAAGGATATAAGGATATACTACTAGCAAATATAATTTTCTTGATAGCACCTTCAGTAGAAGGCTTCTCAATGTAAAGATCTATTTTTATAAACCTATTATATACTAGTAGATATCTTTGGCCAAACAATATTTTATAAAAATAGTTTTGGGTGGCAAAGTGCCATAGAGGAAATAAAACATGCACTATTTTATTTTGAAAACAAAACATGCTTTAATGAAATAATAGGATTTTCAGTAGGGTATGGTGAGGTGGCTTGCCTGGCTTGATAATATGTCCTTGGTCTTGATCTTGAATCTTGATGTTCCTCAGGTTCACTCCTCACTTCCAGTTCCTTCTCGATCGTATCTAACGTCGTAAACAGAGAAAGGAACAACACTCAAAATGCAAGACAATGCCACAAGGACATAACAAACAGCAAGCATTGCACAAGACACTAAGCCAACAACCAAAAGCAAGCAATTTACTTAGTTATACAACAACAAGCATCAATTCCATACAGCTAAGACAAACAACAAACACACCTAATAAAGTACACACAGCAACCCTAACAGTTAAATAGGTAGTTCTAACTAAACACTAAAGCAGAACACCCTTTAGGGTGATTAGGTCAAAAACCAAGGGTTGCTACAAAAGTTCAGGAAATACTTCAGACAAAAGTACTTTAATAAGCAGGCATTATCAACAGCGTTAAGCACCCTCACAAGTAAGCATGCTACTAGCTCTAGGGACATATACTATTAAGTAGTTAGGCAACCAACAGAGTTTCACAACACTGCTCACACAAGTTATTGACTAGGAGTTAAGAAGGTGCAGGGGGGTTACTTAACTGAACACTACAAACACTACTGCAAAGGAACGGGTTGACAACCATCTAAAGTAAACCAACCATACTTCAAGCATTACAGAACACAGAGCAGCTACTGGATAATATCTATCACAAACAACAAATAAGCAACCAATCAATTAACAGATGATTCTATACTGACACTAGTATAACCAAGATTAATTTTATGTAAGAAAAACTAACAGCACTAACATATTAAAATAGTTGTACTAGTCATGCTAATCAACCTCAAAACATCAAACAACAGTCGGCAGCAGGGGTCGAAGAACTTCGGGGTCAAAGCCAGGAACTTTGATCTGTAGAGGAAGTAGTCGTCGCCGAACCGGGACAACGTAGTTTGTCGGTGTCGTGGAAGTAGACGAAATAGCTGTACTCGAGTCGTCGTGGTGCGGTCTTTACCGACGGTCGGGATACACGGTGCTGGCGACACTTTTGTCGTAGAACATGGAGAGGCATCGGTCGGACAAAAACAAGCGCCGGAGAGGAATCCGTTGGATCGGAGACATGCTCCGGAAGGGATCCGGGAAGACATCGGGAAACACCGGGAAGATGTCGGGAGACATCGGGAAACATCGGGAAGATGTCGGGAAACATCGGGAAGACATCGGGAAGATGTCGGGAAACATCGGGAAGCATCGGGAAGATGTCGGGAAACATCGGGAAGCATCGGGAAGATATCGGGAAACATCGGGAAGGTGTCGGATGACATCGGGAAGACGTCGGGAACGTCGGGATCGAATCCGTTGAACGAACGGAGGGATCCGTTGGACGGACTCACGACATCGGGAACATCGTGAAACCGGAGACATCGGGAACACGGTATCGGGAACATCGGGAAATATTCCGTTGAACGAACGGAGGGATCCGTTGGACAGACGCCCAACGGAAACAAGGGTCGGACAGGGGCACGGTAACACGACATCGGGAAGAAACACGGGAACACCACCGGAACAGCGCGCGCACGGAAAACACAAGCGCACGCAGGCTTATTGACACGTCGGGACGGAACATCGGGAAAAAATCATGTAACCGAAAACATGGTCATGGGCACCGGAAAGGCGCGCACGAAAACACCGGAGGTTGCGTAACAGCGCAACGGGATGCAACACCTCGATGGGCGGACAACACGGACATGTCGGGAACGTCGGGACGCCGCAAACGAAGGGCGTCGGTCACGGGATGGGCAACTCGCAAGGGCGAGGTCGAATGCGGCCGGGGCGGCGTCGGCCGGGCAGAGCAGCTCGGGGGCCGGGTCGAGGACGGCTGGCTCCGCGAGGGGGCAGCGCCGTCCGGGGCGGCGCCGGAGCTCGACGGGGAGGCGGAGACGGCCGCGTAGGCGAGGGAGGCGGGGTCACGAGGGTGGCGGCCGTTGCGGCCAGGACGGCAGCACGGCCGACGACCGGCGACGCGAGGATGGAGGCGGGGTCGACGACGGCCCAGCGCGGGCGCGGGCGGCTCGGACGGTTGAGGAGAGGGCACGCCAGGACGCGACGAGCCGGAGGAGGACGGAGCGCGCGGGGAGAGAAGGAGGCCGTCCGGCGGCGAAGGGCGCGGCCAGCGTGGCCGAGGAGGCGGCGGCGCACCGGAGCGGGGGAGGAGGGGAAGAGGAGCACGGGTCGGGTGTGTGCGTGCGTGTGTTGTGTGCGTGTGTGGCTGGGAGGAGAGGATAAGGTGGAGGAAAGGAGTGGATAAGGTCCAGGGACCTATTTGCGAGGTGGGAGGACCTAGATGCAAAAAGAAGAAAAGGGAGGGAGGCGGCTGGGGAGGAAACCCTAAAATTCCTGGGAAACCCTAGGGTTTCAGTGGGGGATGGGCTGGTTGGGCTGGTTGGGCTTTTTGGGCGGCTCTCCCTCACACAAGAAATAACAGAAATGAATAAAAAAGAATTTTTTTTAAAGAAGAACTTGCAACGTTTCCTTCAAAATTTTGTATAACACAAACAAATATTTTCGAATAAAGTGGTCACATATGACCAAAAGAATGTTTGGTAATTTTGCTAAGAATTTTGGAAATACTTTTATTCACAAAATATTTTAAAATCTATTTCTGGCCTTTTGGTAAATAATTTGTAATAAATAAGAAAATGTTTTCAAAACATATATTTTTGAAATGATATAAGAGGGGATATGTTAGGGATCATAAAAGTGATTTTTAATAAACAACTTCTTTGAAAGTATTTTAGATAACTTTTGAAAACAAGGAAAACAAGAGGCTTTTTAATAAACACCAAAACTTGAAGAGAAGAAAAAGAGTTTGGCCACAAAGAAGATTAGAGAAGACATATGGACTATTTTTCTTGTCATGACATGATCACCAAGAGGTAGGGTTTAAGTAGGTTGTGCTCACAAGGTTACTATTATGTGTTAACAAACACAACCAACAAGGTACCCAAAATCAAACAAAGCGAAAAGGGAAGTGAAACACAAGCATTAGTGAAGCAACTTCAAAAAGTTTTTGTTGCCCCTGATTTTTGGCTACCTAACAACTGTGATTTTTCTGGCTTCCCGAAATTGGGGCGTGACAGGGCCCCTCGTGTCCCATCTCAGCCTCCCCTTTTGGCTGGCTCCGGCATCTGACAAAATAGGAACATCTGTATATTTTTCGTGAATTGTTGATCTTCAGAAATAAGGTGTCTTGACGATGCTTTTTCCAGCTGAATCCTGACTCCGGCAGTTAATTCTCCAATAATCATCAAACATGCAAAACAAGATAAAATACCATAAGTATATCATCCAAATATGAAATATATCAATGAATAGCAGTAAATTATGATATAAAATAGTGATGCAAAATGGACGTATCAACTCTCCCCAAGCTTAGACCTCGCTTGTCCCCAAGCGAAAGCTGAACTCAGTAAACAAGACCACATGTTTATGGAGTGAAGCATCGATAATAAAGAAAACGGACAAGAAGCATCAACATGTATTAACACACAAATCATTTTAGACAGCAACTTCCCCTCATATAACTTATCTTGGAACGAGTAATGGAAATCACAATAAAGGTGCATAAAGAAAATCATAGTTTGGTGATGGCAAACTTCGTTCTTGGTCAGAGAACAATTAACAGATTGTACTTATCTTTCGAGTAGAGTCCTTATATCGGAGCTATATTGCAGAACTTACATGCTCAATTATCACAATTTCTTTACAGTCATTGATAACTTTCAAAGTTATATTCCTTCAGATAAAAGACTTGTGCAAAACAAGGAAGGATAACAAACATGATTGATAATATTAATGTATAGATGGTTGAATCACAACAACTCAAATGCTTGCTTAAGAAAGAAGTGAATAGGTTTACTGACTCAACATAAAAGTAAAAGAAAGGCCCTTCGCAGAGGGAAGCAGGGATTAAATCATGTGCTAGAGCTTTTTAAGTTTTTGAAATCATTTAGAGAATAAAAATATAAGTTTTGAGTGGTGTATGAGAATTGTCAACGAATCAGAAAATGGAAAGTACAATATGACCCCTGCCAACCAGACTTTTAAGAGCGGCTCCCATAAAGGACGTTATTTCTACCAGCAAGGCAGATTATCCCTCTTCTCTTTTGTTTACGTACACATGCAGATATTTCACTGTTTGTCATTGGTTGACTGATAAATCACGGCAAAAATGTGAAGAGAATTAAGCGGTTAAAGTTGTAATTAATTGGGCCTGGGCACCCCATTTGCCAGCTTTTTTTGCAAAATTAATGGATAAGCGGATGTATATGCCGCTAGTCCGGTGGTAAAGTCTGTTTGACAGTTGACATAAAGACATCCACCCTGTCCTCATGAGCTAATAAACAGTGACACAAATAAGGAGTACTAACTTTTGAATAGTTTAAAGGTAGCACATAAAGTATTTACTTGGAGTGGCAAGGAAATACCACATATAGATAGTTATGGTGGACACAAATGGCATGGGTTTTGGCTCAAGATTTGGATGCATGAGAAGCATTCCCTCTCAGTACAGGTTTTTGGCTAGCAAGGCTGGGTAGCAAGCATAAGAGTGGAGGGATACAAACAAATATAAATGTAATAGAAACAATCATGCATTCTTCCTTGTAAACACAAATAATTTTAACTTGAGAATACTAAGCTCATGAGCCAACAAGAAAGAAAGATACTGAGATAATGTATCTACATGCAATCCCCTCTTTTCTATTTAAGCCTCAAAGTATTGTTGCTACTGACCAATGCTAAGTTTGCCAAAACCAAATAGATTTATTTGATGCTCCCAAAGTGATGCCAACACTAACAACAAGATCATTCATATGACAGAAATTTGCAAAGTAAAATAAAGTGTGCAGAAAGTAAATGATAAAACTTCTCATTAATATTCCAATAACGGCAACTCACACCAAGGGATACATAGATAACCAACTAAGGAGAGATACTTCCACACTGCAAACCATCCTATACGATAACTTCTCTACTCATGATATGACTCGACTGAAAAGTAAAAGGTAAAATATAATGGTGATGATACCGCGGCACTCCCCCAAGCTTGGAACAAGCTGAGGGGATGCCGATACCAATGATGAATTACTCCTTCGGTGGTGATGGTGGACAAGACTCTTCATCAACAAATTTCCAAGGTAAAGGCTCCCCATCAGCGAAGGATGAATTGGTCTCCATAAACCTGAAACTCGCAGCAGAACTCATGCGTTTGAACCTAGCTTCATACTCACAGTTTTGGTTTTGGAGATCATAGATTTGTGCTTGCAATTTGGACGTGGTTTGACTGAGTATGAAGATATCTTTACTATTAAATGGGAGTCTGCGGTCGTGATGGTAGGTTTGGTGGTTCGTACGTCGCTCGTGGTCTGCGTCGATAGTCTGCCCGCAGACTAATCTCTCCGATCGCCAGAGGATTGGAGTCATCGTAACCGCACGATCGCATCTCCGTAGTCTGCCGAACCACGAACGCACGCACCTCTCGATTCCGAAATTCCCATCGACATCTACACCCAGCGCCGCCACAACCAGATCTTCGCCGTGCTGTCACCCTCAGCTACGGCGCCGTCTCGCCGATGCCCCGTCACCACCGCCTCCCAATCCCCCTGCCCCGCCTCCACAACCCCCTGCGCCGCCTCCACCTGCATGTCAACCGTGGCCCCCCGTGCGTTCCAATCCATGGCAACCGCCGACGCCGAGCGCAGAACCATCGCCGACGCCGCCGTCCGCCAGGCGGACATCTGCCTCTGATTTCGAATCTGGGCGCTTGTGTGCTGGTGCCCCCTCTCTTTCCTTGGCCTCCGCTCCTGGACGTGCGAGAGGTGGGGTACTTCGAGGTGTTCCGCGCGGTGCTGGCGGAGTACGGGGTGAGCGGTGGCGGGTGTCGACACCAAGCACGGCTAGCTCCCATCGGAAGACGAGGCAATGGCCCTTGATGGCTTCGTCATCTCTGGCAGCTGCAGCGACACGCATAGCAACGACCCGTAGATCCTGATGCTCGTCAACTCATTCCCCCGCCAGCACGACTCAGGCAAGCGCTTCTCTTCCTCGATTGGCTTCTTGCTTACATGCGGGACAACGAGTACATCCTGCGCTGCTACCACTGCGAGTGGCCGCTCCGGCAGGTGCTCCTCTCCAGCGTACTGAATCCCCTAGACATGTTTTCCTGATGGCATTGCGCTTTCAAGTGATAGAGGGAAGCTTCATGGATAGCTCACTCCACCTGCAACAAAACCATGTAAGCCTCCAATTTCTCTGCGACAAAACCATGTAAGCCTGTCAGTCGGTACCCAGTCTCAGTGAGCTGGTACCCAGTCTGGTCCTCTTCATAGGGACAACATCAAAACGCAGTTTTTTTCTTTCGAATATAAACCTATGGAACCAGCTAATTAATGTCAGTTCAGGGTTGCCTCAAGCTGCTACAGGGTGGCACCTAAACAAGACGAGCTGCGCATTCAAAAGGTCAATCCACAAGTGCTAATTTTCTCTTTACATGGTTTGAGCGTTGTAATGTTCAGAAAATAGTGAAGGTCATGCCTCATGCACTTTCACTACCACTATAATTTGGTCACTTTGTGGTGGCAGTAGTACTCCATGAATTTGAATACTCACCTCCATGCTTAAGATCCTTGGTTTACTACTCCTGTTGTAAAATGCAAACACTTAGTTTACTGAATTTGGTAAAATAAACACTGAATGTAAAATTCAGATTCCAATTGACAAGTTTGTAAAATGTACACTGAATTTTGGTAATAGAAATGAGTACTCCTGTTGTAAAATGCAGACACTGTTTATGGTTTACTGCAAGTTTGTAAAATGCAAACACTAAGCGGTTTGATTTGCTGCTGGCTGCTTGTTGATCTCACTCAAGTTATCATCAAGATATTGTAAACACTGCTGCCTTGTGTACAAAAATTGCAGAATTAATTTCCGTAACTGATTACTCCATCTTAGCACCATTTCGCTGCTACTCTATGCCTCGCATTTACAATGGCATTAATCGGGTATGCCAAGCACGATGGGAGCGAGGACCGGCTGTTCGTGCTTACCTGGCAAGTTCTCTAGCCCGGGGCAGACATATGCCGTTGCAAGAGCTTCTTCCGTGCGGATACCTGCAGGCGAGGTGAAAGAGAAGTAGGACACAGAGAACTTCCTTTGCTGCTGGCCTCTTGTATTGGCTCAATTTTTGAAACTGAACCAACCTGCTGTTAGTGGTTATAAGTGATTGGGTGTTTGGGCACTCCTGCTTTACCACTCCTGCTTGAGTGTCAAGGGAAAAGGATAGATGCAGGTAAGTACACCTATACATGTCAATTATCATTGTTTGTGAGAAATTCCGAATTTCCTTCTTTGTGTGTGAGAGCATAACTGCATAAGCATGCATGGTTAGTTGTTTTTTGAGTGAAATTTTGAGTTGCTCCCAGCTAGCATCATGCATGCTTGCTCCAGCTAAGAATTCATGATTTTGAGGCAAATAAATCATCAGGTTTTGGCAAAGATTCTCGATAAATTTGAACTTGTGTGCAAAACCATATCTAAAGACTAGAGTATGCATCGATCCATTTTTCTTCTGAATTACGCATGCATCCATTTTTTCCAGTCAACTGAGTAGCAGCAGTAGTGGACTGTATGATACAGTACAATACATATCATGCATGGTTAGTTTTTTTCAGTGAAATTTCCTTGTTTTCGATAAATTTGAACTTGTGTGCAAAACCATATCTAAAGACTAGAGTATGCATCGATCCATTTTTCTTCTGAATTGCGCATGCATCCATTTTTCAGTCAACTGAGTAGCAGCAGTAGTGGACTGTATGATACAGTACAATACATATCATGCATGGTTAGTTTTTTTCAGTGAAATTTCCATGTCGTGTTAGATTTTCCCGATCTTATAATCCTATTCTTAGTGTACTGTCAGTTTGTTGCATCGTTTGTTTGTTGTCTCACAATTCCCTTACTTGACTTTCTATCACTTATACTCCATTTGTAAGAAATTGCACTCCATTTATCTTTGGAGTATTTTTCAATAAGTAATTGTGCTCCATTTATCAAACAATCACAGTATGAGTCATGCATGATCTATGTTAAGAAGATAACTTTACGGGTGTTCATTCTCATGGAATGGACCACGTCCTTTACTTGAAATTCAATGATAACTTGTCCTATCCATTTATCAAACAATCACAGAATGAGGCCACAAGCCTTGTGCTATCTTACATCACAACACTACTTGTTCAGGAAGTTGAGCTGCTTGTTCTTGTCTTCAGGTGCATTTGAGCTGCTTGTCGTTCTTCAGTTGCACGAGCTTCTAGAGCTGCCGGCGAGAAGGAGCTGATGCAGCCGCCCGCGAGAAGGAGCAGGATCTCCACCTCCACCGGCGGCAGGGAAGCAGGAGCAGCCCGGCGGCAACAGACCTGGAGTACGATCTCCACCGGCCTGGAGCAGGAGCGGGAGGGGGCCTGGAGCAGGGTGGCGAAGACCTGCAGCGTGATAAGGGCCCGGAGCTCCGGCGGCCAGGGTCAAGGATCGCGGGCGCATGATCAGGGCAGGAGCTCCAGCGGCCGGTGTCAAGGATCGCGGGTGTGGGATCAGGGCAGGAACTCCGGAGGCCGGCGTCAGGGATCATGAGCAGGAGCTCCAGCGGCAGATCGCACAGATTACGGCCACGCTGATCACGATTTGTGGATCTAAAGCTGTGTAATCAAAGTTTGAGCTTGTATTTGCAAAATGGTGCGCAGCTCAAAATTCTCCTCCGCCATGACACTTATTTCGGGGCGGAGGGAGTACATGATATACGGGTTTTATCGGCTCACTTAACACACATATAACATATTCTAGGTTCCTCATTTGTGTCGAATTTCAATGATGACTCGATATGCAAGGAGCTATTAAATGTGTGGTATATTATTGTTTTTACTTCATTGGAATGGAATTCAATGCATCATGTGAGTTTGTGTGGAAACTGAAAATGTTAGATGTTGGATGGTTAATTGTTCATATACATTTCATTTCTTCACATGTTCTGTTTTGAGGGGGTGGAGTGGGAAAGGTATGAAAGGAAGAAAACACGTTCTCTTCTTTGAAGGTAGGGTTAATTAAGCAAGATGGCAAGAGGAGGGTAAGTTGCTGTTAGGTGAAACATGCAAGCATTAGTAAAATAAGATGACAATCGATATATTTATGCATCCGTAGCAACGCACGGGCATTCAACTAGTCATCCCATAGCTTACTAGTCTCCTTCTTGTGTTCAGCAATAAGCTCATTAATAATCTTGTGGTTGATCTCCACTCCGCGCTCTATCATCTTCTGGTATCGGAAAACTTCATGCTCTACTTCTTCTAGTCTGGCCTTCACGTCCCCTTCAGCCTTGGGTCCCCTAACATCTTCTTGAACAAGCTCTCCATCCACGAGCCGCAGCTCTTGTGGGTGTTGCTTCAACTCGTTATGTACGGGTTGACGACGTTCTTGAAAAGGTATCCTTCGGAGCCTCGGACGAAGACATTGTTCTAATCTTGGAGCTAACCCTGGCAGAAACAGCTCGAAAACAAAACACGACGAGAAAACGATATACGGACCTCGGGGGATCCGGGGGATTATATAGCAAAAAGTTTCATAACAAAAGGAAAGTCCAGGTCGAAACCGGGCTGGAGACGGGCTCCGAGGCGCCCACACCATGCCCCGGCGCGGCCAAGGGTGGGCCCGCGCCGTGGGGTGGTGTGGTGCCCTCGGGCACCGTTTCCTCCCCGTTTTTGGCTCGTAATTTTCCATATTTAATAAAAACAACAAAAACATAAGTTGGGAAGTTAAACGCGAACTTTTTCTTACCAAAACTGTTACCTATTCGAAAACAGACTCTGCAGTTTTCTGAATTTGACTTTTAATAAAATCTTCCGGAGTCACTACTTGAATAATATCAACGTCTTCGTTATAAGAATCCCCAGAAATATAATGCTTGAGTCTTTGACCATTAACCACTTGAGATTTGTCACCATCAAGCGAAGTAATTTTGATTGCACCTGAACGGTAAACCTCTGAAACAACATAAGGTCCTTCCCATTTCGAAAGTAATTTACCTGCAAAAAATCTGAGACGAGACCTATACAATAGAACTTTCTCACCAACATTAAACTCTCTCTTTAGGATTCTCCTATCATGCCATTGTTTCACTTTCTCTTTAAAAAGTCTAGCATTTTCATAAGCTTCACTTCTCCATTCATCTAAGGAACTCAAGTCAAGTAACCTTTTTACCGGCAAGTTTAAAATCTCTATTAAGTTCTTTTACGGCCCAATAAGCTTTATGTTCTAATTCTAGAGGTAAATGACAAGCTTTTCCGTAAACCATTTTATAAGGAGACATACCCATAGGATTTTTATAAGCAGTTCTATAAGCCCACAAAGCATCATTAAGCTTCCTAGCCCAATTCTTTCTAGATTTATTAACAGTCTTCTGCAAAATAGATTTAATCTCTCTATTTGATAATTCTACTTGACCACTTGTTTGAGGATGATAAGGTGAAGAAATTCTATGATTAACATCATATTTAGCAAGGGTTTTTCTAAAAGCACCATGGATAAAATGAGAACCACCATCAGTCATGAGATATCTAGGCACACCAAACCTTGGAAAAATAATATCTTTAAGCATTTTTAATGATGTCTCACCATCAGCACTAGATGTTGGTATAGCTTCTACCCATTTAGTAACATAATCAACAGCAACAAGTATATGAGTATAACCATCAGAAGGAGGAAAAGGACCCATAAAGTCAAATCCCCAACAGTCAAAAGGTTCAATAACAAGAGAATAATTCATAGGCATTTCATTGCGTCTAGTTATATTACCAACTCTTTGACATTCATCGCATGATAAAATAAATTTTCTTGCATCTTTAAAAAGAGTAGGCCAATAAAAACCTGATTGTAAAACCTTTTGTGCAGTTCTATCTCCAGCATGATGTCCTCCATAAGCACTTCCATGGCATTTTCTCAATATTTCTTTTTGTCAAATTCTGGAACACATCTTCGCATTATACCATCCACTCCTTCTTTATATAAGTGTGGGTCATCCCAAAAATAATGCCTCAAGTCATAAAAGAATTTCCTTCTTTGCTGAGCTGTAAAGGTTGGAGGCAAATACTTGGCAACAATAAAGTTAGCATAGTCAGCATACCAAGGACTTTCTCGCGAGCTTACCTTTATCACAGCCAATTGTTCATTTGGAAAACTATCGTTAACAGGAACAGGATCATAAGAAATGTTTTCCAATCTAGACAAATTATCAGCGACAGGATTTTCAGCACCTTTCCTATCTACAATATGCAAATCAAACTCTTGTAATAAAAGCACCCATCTTATAAGTCTAGGCTTAGCATCTTTCTTTTCCATAAGGTATCTAATAGCAGCATGATCGGTATGGATAATAACTTTCGAATCAACAATATAGGGTCTAAACTTATCACAAGCAAAAACTACTGCTAAAAACTCTTTTTCAGTAGTGGCATAATTCTTTTGAGCAGCATCAAGAGTCTTACTAGCATAATGAATAACATTCAACTTCTTATCTACTCGCTGTCCAAGAACAGCACCTACAGCAAAATCACTAGCATCACACATAATTTCGAAAGGTAAAGTCCAATCAGGAGGTTGAACAACAGGAGCAGTGGTTAAAGCCTTTTTTAGAGACTCAAAAGCTTCTTTACAATCATCATCAAAAACAAAAGGTACATCTTTTTGGAGAAGATTAGTAAGAGGTTTTGAAATTTTAGAGAAATCTTTAATAAACCTTCTATAGAAACCGGCATGACCGAGAATACTACGAATACCTTTAACATCCCTGGGACAGGGCATTTTCTCAATTGCTTCAACTTTAGCTCTGTCCACTTCAATACCTCTTTCAGAAATTTTATGTCCAAGAACAATCCCTTCATTAACCATAAAGTGACATTTCTCCCAATTAAGAACAAGATTAGTTTCCTCACATCTCTGCAAAACTTTATCAAGGTTTTGCAAGCAGTTATCAAAAGAAGTTCCATAGACGGAAAAATCGTCCATGAATACTTCCACAATTTTTTCACAAAAACCATGAAAAATAGCAGACATGCATCTTTGAAATGTAGCAGGAGCATTACACAAACCAAAAGGCATACGCCTATAAGCATAAGTTCCATAAGGACAAGTAAAAGTAGTTTTCTCTTGATCTTCGCTCTAACAGCAATTTGTGAAAATCCAGAATAACCATCAAGAAAGCAAAAATGAGTTTTCTTAGACAACCTTTCTAACATTTGATCAATAAAAGGTAAAGGATAGTGATCTTTCTTAGTAACTTTATTAACCTTTCGAAAATCAATGCACATCCTATATCCAACAACTACTCTTTGAGGAATAAGTTCATCATTTTCATTTGGCACAACAGTAACTCCTCCTTTCTTAGGAACACAATGCACAGGACTTACCCATTTACTATCAGCAATAGGATAAATTATACCAGCATCGAGGAGTTTTAATACCTCATTTCTTACCACTTCCTTCATTTTAGGGATTAGACGACGCTGGTGCTCCACAACAGGTTTTGCATCATCTTCCATGTTGATGGCGTGTTGACATATAGCAGGAGAAATCCCTTTTAAATCATCCAAAGTATATCCGATAGCCCCTCGGTGTTTCCTCAACACTTCCAATAACCTTGCCTCTTCAGTACCTGAAAGTTTAGAACTAATAATAACAGGATATGTTTTCTTATCATCAATGTGAGCATATTTAAGGTTATCAGGCAAAGGTTTTAAATCAAAAACAGGATCTTCTTTAGGAGGTGCAGGGGTACCCAAATCTTCCACCGGCAAATTATGCTTAAGTAATGGTGGTTGATGAAGAAAGATATTGTCAATTTCATTCCTTTCCTCCATAAAGACCTCACTTTCGTGTTCCTCCATAAATTGCTGCAAGGCATTGTTAGGAGCAATAGCAATAGCAGCAAGTTGTTCAATTTTCGGTCCTCATTAGGCAAATCAGTTTCATAAAGTTTCTTACCAAACTTAGAGAAATTAAACTCATAAGATTCTCCATTAAATTTAGTGTAAATTTTCTCTTTCTTACAATCTATAATAGCACCACATGTATTCAAGAAAGGTCTACCGAAAATAATAGGACAAGTTTTACTAGCTTTAGAACCAAGTACTAGAAAATCAGTAGGATATTTAGTTTTACCGCATAAAACCTCAACATCTCTCACAATACCAATGGAGAGATAGTTTCCCTATTGGCAAGTTGAATAACCACATCAATATCCTCAAGTTCACAGGGACTAATTTCATGCATAATTTCTTTATAAAGTTCAAAAGGAATAGCACTAGAACTTGCACCAATATCACATAAACCATAATAGCAATGTTCTCCTATCTTCACTGAAAGCACAGGAACACTTGTTTTCCTAGATTTACCAGGATGCGAAACAATATTAGAAGCATCTTCACAAAAGATAATATGTTCTCCATCTACATTTTCAGTTACCAAATCCTTTATAATTGCTACTTCAGGTTCAACAGTTATTTGTTCATCAGGCTCTAAAGGTTTCTTGGCACTTTTATTAACCACACTAGCTATCAGAGAATGTTGCTTGACTTTAACAGGAAAAGGTATTTTTTCAATATAAGGTTCTGGCAAAATGTGATCAACAGTATGAACTTCAATACTTTGCCAATGGCCGAATTGGTTTTATCTTTATAAGGTTCATGATATTTATTCAAATCCTTCTTAGGCACATCAAGATAAGAGGCAAAAGCTTTGTAATAATTTGCAACAACTTGAGAATCAAGACAGTAAACAGCACTAACATTACGGAAATCATCAGTCTCCATAAAAGATTTAATGCATTCATAATCATAATTTATACCTGACTTTCTACCTTTGTCGTTCTCCCATCCTTCAGTATTTTCCTGAATACGGTCAAGAAGGTCCCATTTAACTTCTTCTTCAGTACGTGTAAATGATCCAGAACAAGAGGCATCCAATAAATCCTTATCATGAAGAGAAAGCCTTGCATAAAAATTATTGATAACAATATTACTTGGGAGCTCATGAATGGGACATTTGAGCATTAGTGACTTCAATCTCCCCCACGCTTGGGCAATACTCTCTCCATCATGAGGCCAAAAATTATATATGCGATTTCGATCTTGATGAATCTCACTAGGAGGATAGAATTTAGAATAAAAGAGAGGTACAATTTCCTCCCAGCCAATAGATCGGCCATTCTTCAGCATCTTATACCATTCCGCAGCTCGGCCCTTCATGATATAGAGAATAACTTCCTCTTGACTTTTTCCATTGAAATACCTGCACACTTGAACAACTCGCATAATTCATGTATAAATAGTAAATGATCACCAGGATGGATGGTTCCATCTCCAACATAGCGGTTATCCATAACACGTTCAACAATTTTCATAGGTATTTTAAATGGATCTAATTCAGCAGGCGGCGGTTCATCTACTACCTTAGCAGTGGCAGTAGTATTCCCAAATAGGGATTCGAATGGAGATCTCTCCATAATAAAATAAAGCAGCAAGCAGAAATAAAAACAGCACTTACAGTAAAGGTTTCCCTTACCAATTCCACTTACCAATAGCACTTCACTCCCCGGCAACGGCGCCAGAAAATAGTCTTGATGACCCACAAGTATAGGGGGTGTATCGTAGTACTTTCGATAAATAAGAGTGTCGAACCCAACGAGGAGCAGAAGGTGTTGACAAGTAGTTTTGATCAAGGAATCACTGTAAATACTAGCAGACAAGTTTTTAGGGGTTTTTGATATTGCAGATAAATAAAATACGTGTAAATAAAAGACAGTAATAATAATTGCAGCAAGTGGCCCAATCCTTTTTAGAGCAAAGGATAAGCCGGTTGGTTTACTTATGATGGCAAAATGTTCTTGAGGACACACGGGAATTTCGTCAAGTGCTTTCGCTTCCTACAGCTGATTAATCTTTATTGTTTTGATAAGTGTTGTGTGGGTGAACCTATGCTAATGCACTGCCCTAACTTGGACTAATACATACTTGTGATTAAACCCCTTGCAAGCATCCGCGTTACAAGGAAGTAATTAAGATAAATCTAACCACAGCCTTAAACTCTGAGATCCTACACTCCCTCATGCACCGGTTTACTAACGGGGGTTTAGGTTTCTGTCACTCCGGCAACCCCACAATTAGTAGCCGAATACACAATGCATTCCTCTAGGCCCATAAAGGTGAAGTGTCATGTAGTCGACGTTCACACGACACCACTAGAAGAATAACACCACAACTTAAATATCAAACCATTAAATATTACTCAACATAGTTCCACTACTAACAGCATGACTTCTCCCATGTCCTCAAGAACTAAACGAACTACTCACAAGACATCATATGGATCATGATCAGAGGTGATATAATGATGAATAACAATCTGGACATATACTTCAATTCACCGATAAAACTTAATAGCATCAACCACAAGTAGTAATCAACACCGGGAAAGTTTCCCCTATGAACTACACAAAGTATAACCCTAGATGTTACAGCGGAACGAGTGGAGCGGTGGAGATGATGGTGACGGCGGTGGAGATGATGATGATGATCCCGATGAAGTCCGGCGTGATGACGATGACGATGGCGATGATTTCCCCCCTCCGGGAAGGAATTTCCCCGGCAGATTTCTCCCTGCCGGAGAGCTTTTTCTCTCTCTGTGGTTTCCGCCTCGTGGAGGCGGCGGAATATTTCCTCGATGACTCCCCGTCTTAGGGTTTCTGGGGGATGAAATACGCGAAGGGGGAGCGCCAGAGGTGGGCCAGGGTGGCCACACCATGCCACGGCGCGGCAGAGGGGGGCCGCGCCGTGGGGTGGTGTGGGCCCCTCGTGGCCCATCTCAGCCTCCCCTTTTGGCTGGCTCCGGCATCTGACAAAATAGGAACATCTGTATATTTTCCGTGAATTGTTGATCTTCAGAAATAGGGTGTCTTGACGATGCTTTTTCCAGCTGAATCCTGACTCCGGCAGTTAATTCTCCAATAATCATCAAACATGCAAAACAAGATAAAATAACATAAGTATATCATCCAAATATGAAATATATCAATGAATAGCAGTAAATTATGATATAAAATAGTGATGCAAAATGGACGTATCAGTTATGTCTGCCTCAATGGCGAGCTGCATGTGCCCTGGGTCCCACTCTGGCGTCAGCGGCCAGCTAAGGTCGTCGGAGCCATCCTCATCACCATCAACCTCCTCCGCCTCTTGTCGAGGTTGCGGCGGAGGAGGCTGCACGCGGCCTCGTTCTTCTCGTGCGTGCCGAGCCGCCTCGGCTGCTTCGTAGCGAACCCTCTCCCTTTCCATGCCGGCCGCGAAGTCCTCGTCGGAGGTGTTCATGACGTCGTCGTCGGAGTCGAACCAGCTCGCAGGCGGCTCGGCGGCGATGAAGCTGTTGAGGCGGTACGTGTACTCCATCTCGATCTGCCCGTCCCAGTACGCCGAGTCCGTCGCGTACCGAGTGTCATCGTAGAGCTCCAGCGGGAGGGTTTGCGTGCTGTTCTCGATGTAATCGAGGCGCTTGCCCGGTTAGCCGAGGGGCAACCAGAACGTGCACTGGCTTCGTCGCCCATCCCTCGGGGAGGCGGCAGTTCTCCGGCACCGGTGTGTTGGTGCGGATGAGCTCCCGCGCCTCGGCCTCCGTGAGAAGGTCCGCCGATGGAGGAGGAGGTGGCGGGGGAGGGGGCGGCGGAGGAGCGCGGGAGGAGCCCGCGTCGTGGTCGTCCGCCAATGGACGGACTGCGCGGAGGCGAGCGTCGCGCAGGTGGTTTTTCCATAGCTTGATCGCGCCGGCGGTTCCTCCGGGCCGACGTCGCCACCTGAAGACGCGCAAGCTCTTCCTCGGTCAAGGGAACGCCGGTCTCGCGCCGGGGAGGGGCCATGGATAGGTTGTGAATAGACAGGGAGGAGAGAGAGAGATGTGTCGGAGACGGCGAGGAACCAGCTCTATATATAGGCCGGGGAGGCGAACGGATGAGCTCGCCTTAACTCCGGCCAGCCAACGGCCCGCCTGCCACACCATTTACGGCGACGCTTCAAAAGGCGCGCTTGCTTGCATTGACGCCACCGTGGCGCAGACGCTTCCTCGCCGCAGAGAAGTGAAGCGACGCGTCGCTGCGCCTGGCTGGGAAACCGAGACGCCGCCCGCCATTAATTCAGCTGACCAGGCCACACTCAACCTCGTGTCTCACTGGCAGGCGTGGCCCGCGCGTCGGAGGGGTATGTGGCGTCGCGCGCCGTTGTGTCCGGGGCCGCCCGAGGTGTACCCAAGATGAGGGCGTGGGCTGGGCATGCCGGACCGAAACTGTGCCACGCCGGACCCAATTCGCGTTTGGGCAGCGCGAGTGGGGCGAAACACTGTCCGGCATGCCCCAAAGGCTTTTGGGCGCCCCGACTGGAGATGCTCTAAATATTCATATTTGTCTATAATATTGGACAAACTTATACTATGTTGACTTTTGACTAAAAAATATACGCCTTATTTTGATGAACGGAGTAGTACTTATCCTAAAGCTGATGATAGGGATAGGAATGCTGCCCAACTCCTCTTGGTCGCCGTTCACGCGTCCTGACCGAGAAATTGATGGTCAAGTCTTGTGACACTAGAAGACTGACTCTCAAAAATCAGAAGCTTGGCGAGCAGCATGGGGTCATGGGGGCCTCTTCGGCTCAAAGGATTTTCAAAATAATTGTATAGAATTTTCACCCGTAGCAATTTTTAGTATAGAGTCCATTTGATATAAATCCTCCAAAATTTCTATGTATTGTTTTCCTACATTATCTTATAGAATTTCTAGCAAGAGGTAGGACCTCTTGAAAAATTCTTGACAACTATGACATGCACTCAATCACTTGTGTTCTTGTTGCGGTAAAATCAAACAACACCGGTTACTAATTCCTATGTTTTGGTTCCTATAAAATTTTATGTGTCATGCCATTCTATTACTGCAGAATTGTTATTGCTAGTATGTTTTTAGAAGTCCTGCGAACCATATAGGCCCTGAAGCTGGCTGCACAAGCAATCTGCCACACAACTGGGGCCTAGGTCATATTAAGTGTCATATCAAATGTCATGGCACCAGATTAAGTGTCGTATTCAGTAATTCAGTTCTGCCCTAGAAGAATTATTTCCAACAATGCAGCAGAAAAGAAAAGGGCAGCTTTACGCATATGACCTCTCTACATCCTTGGGCTTCGGCAAAAGCAAAACTGCAACAAACGAAACGATGCTGCGCTTTTCGCTCGCGAGACGTGGTTGTTCTGTGGTGACGGCGCGCGCCGATCGACGACATATCCGTCCTTCGCAGAGAATGTCTCTCAGCGTCGATCGGGGTGTCGCCATTTCGTGCTACCATGGCCCAGACGGCCAGACCGCGGAGGAGACCAACTTTCCGCCTCTGAAAATGGCTCCGTGCTTTCGGACTTCCCAGCCGTATGTGGAGCAGCTTGGCATTGCCACTACTGCTAGCTTTGTTGATTTATTCCTCCGCTCTTTCACTTGGTCGTTCACCGTCTTTCGCAGGCATCATGGCCTTGTCGTTGGCGTGGCTGATGACCTCTCGCTAGTGCATCATCCTCGGAGTTCCACGCCGAATGACTCGATGCGACCACCACGTTCTACATGTCCCACACGGTATTTGACTATTTGAGTGAGAGCAAGACTAATACTAATAGTAGAGCTAATCCCCCATCATTTGCTACCCTCCGAGCCTGTACTGTTTGACATTTTGCTTTTGCCCTATTGAGGGGCAAAAACAAAAGCAAAACAACCAGCTGCTAACCATAACTGTAGGGGCAAAAGCAAAACAAAATTGAGGAGCAAAAAAAAAAGCGAAACAACAACCGTATGTGCAAAAACAAAACAAAATTTCACCGTGTTTATTTTGCTTTTGCCCCACGGAGGGCAATGATGTATTACCAGAAACTGGAGGGCATACGCAAAATGTAAAAATTAGAGTGCTAAAACAAAATGGTCAAAAACTAGTGCGGCAAAAACAAAATTTTCCTAATGATCCCAGTAGTACTAGTATCTACGTACAACCTCCGGGTGTACCACGCGAAAAAACACTTCTTCCTACACAACGATCGAGTACATTGTGCGTGCATCGATCGAGATTATAACTTGTGCCAACGTGGTCTAAATACCCTGACATTGCTTTGGCCAAAATTTCTGCTAACAAAATTCAGATTGTCTCGTGGCCCTGTAGTACTCTTCTTCGACGAGAGTATATGCCTATGCGTTAGATACGCCCATTATTCTGCAACTAATAACCTGTCCAGAAGCATGTCATCTGTGGTCCTGTCCTGGCTGGGGTGGACCTTGGGAAGTGAGGTGAAGACGACTTCACACTGGAGAGGGTGCCAGCGATGTCATCTGCTTCTTGGATCCATCAAATGCTTTTTTTTTTTTTTTTTTTTTTTTTGAGATTTCCTGGTCTTAGTACATCTTGTAGTATCTGAACTCACGCACTACACACTCCACACACACACAACACCACACACACGTCACCCGTGCGCAAGCTAGACCTAACCAGACTATACTAAGACTTGAGCCTCCGCAAGACTAGATCTTCCGGGAAACCCTGCGGTGGTGGGCACACCACAATACCAGTGTAGAACCGCGGTGGAAATTGGCTCCGAACACTGTTCACGTGAACAGTGTTTTGCGATGGCACTGTTCACGTGAGCAGTGTCGCGCAGGTGAGACGCTAAATTCGCTCCCGGGGAGTCGAACTCACGAGCGGGCAGCCAGCCACTGCTGGACTTACCAACGCGCCATGCGCGCTGTCCGCTTAGATTAGTCAGCTAGTCAATTGACTACTCCATCAAATGCTGTCTTTGAAACTGACTAGTAATCAAACACTGGAGACTACTCTAACCTCCATCAAACGCTTAGAGTAGGCTTAGCAAGCCTGTATTTGAAATATACAGCAGGTCCGTAGCAGACTACTAGCGAATAGGGGATCACAGTTTGGCCTTCCATTCAGTTAACAGAATTGAAGGTGCAGTGCTGGTGGATGCTGTTTGTAGGACATGATTAGAATACTTAATTACCGAATTAACAAGGTCCTACCGTTTTCACAGTTCGTAGTTCGCGCCTGTGTCAATTGTTCAGAAGTTCCAGATTCAGACCTCAGGATGTAAGAGCATTCAAACCACGATATGAACTTCGAAGCGTGATGCCAAGTCAAGTAGCTGTCGCAGAAAAAAACAAGTGATGTGAAGTTGCTGTCAGCCAGTGTGTTTGCGCCTAGAGAACTACTAAGTGATACTACATACGGAACAAAAGTGCAAAGAAACATGATAGACATCCAACTCGGTGTGCATCGGATCAGATACACCGACGAGATCTGCCTATGCTGCCTTTGCCTTGGTTTCCAGTGAGTAGCAGTGTGGAGGCATTGGAGGTTTGACGGAGATGGCATGCAAGAGATTCAGTGCTCCAACAACCAGCTGCTAACCACCTTATCTATCGCTAGCATCACTTATGACTGTCGGATCGAGTCGGCAAGTGCTTGTAGCGTCCTGGAACGCAATATGGCCAGACCGGTGACTGCTGCTCCTCTGGAATACATGGTCCTTACTCTCTTTCGAGAATGGAAGCGCAGCGTGGACGTCGAGTGGTTGCCTGGATGCTAACACATGGCAATCCAAATCTACCTTCATCCATCCACTTCTGCAGTTAGCACAAGGCTTTGGCCATCGTAGCTGGTGTGTCATGGACTCATGGTGCTAGAGCATCGCCAGCGGAGACCGATAGTCTCATCAGTTCAGTCTCCACATAAATGATAAATCCCCATCCAGACATCTCTTGTAAGCGCCTAACCTGTTTGATTCAATAGAATTGCATAATATTTTTGGAGGATTCAATCGTATAGGAAATTTTCCTTTCTTCCTTGTTTGATTTGTACAATTAGATGCTATAGGAACTTTTCCTAAAAATCTTTTGTACTAGTTCCCATAAGAATTCTAACATCCGCTCCAAACTCTTTTTACAATTTCTTTGGTGGAATCAAACAAACTTTGCTACAAACCAAATCCTATATGATTGAAATGTGCATGACATGGCAATCCTATGCTTGTCCTATTCCTACATCTTTTCTATCCTACGAATCAGTAGGCCCTAACTAAGTGTGTATCGGAGGCCCAATAGCCTCATCTAAGCCCGGCAATTTGACCCATGGGCACGTCCGCCCACGGGCATCCGACCCTAATGGGCAGGGTATGGGTCGCTTTTGTTGCCCATGGGTCTTGCCCATGGGCGACCCGATTAGTCACGGGTAGTATAAATATTTATTCTACACGATTTGTAATATATTTTTGCAAGTACACAACTTTATTCAAGTAGTAGAATTCCCTAAAATAAACACAAACATACCAGCTTTGGTTGCTCAGGTGTCCTAATACTAGGAGCCCAATAGTCCAGCTCCAAGCCTTCACATTTTAATGATGATCGATGAAAAGTGGTGCGGCCCATACACAAAAGAAGCCCATGCATCGGCTGTGGAGCTTGTACGCTGCGTTGCATTCACGACTCTAGGCTGCTCGTTTAGTACCACCTCGCCCAGCCGATTGTAAGGGACGCGGAGCTCACCCTATAAATACACCAACACGGACATAAGCTCAGAAGCAAAGCAGACTGCATAAAATAATTATCTTCAAAAATAATAATGTTAGACCCGATGGGTCCACTGTCGGGTCGGGTGACCCGACGGGTTTGGGCATGGGTTTGATTTTAGACCCATGGGCAGGGTCGTGGGCAGGAACTCGTGCCCGTTTAACAAATGGGCATGGGTCTGGAGCAGGTTGACCCGGTGAAACCCGACCCGATTGCCAGCGTGAGGCTCATCAGTTCAGTCTCCACATAATTCCCGTTCCGACATTTCCAAACACTTAGGTATCGTGTTATTTTTATCGACGGTAACATTTGTGTTCGAATGGTTCGCACTAGGTAGAACAAGATAGTAGCGCACACGAGAGATAGATCGAGTTTAGACAGGTTCAGACCTCGCCTAACAACGTCAGATAAGAACTTTACTTCTCATTTGTGGCGGCTTGTAATATCTTTCAGTTGTGGCGACCCACTCTTGCCACCACTTATGTGGCAAAGTGCACGTGTTTGACTCACGCAGGGAAAACATCACTTCACAAACATCTTGCCCATCAGAGTAGCATAACATAAGTATGCGGCTTCGATACATAAACATGTGAATTAATTTTACAAACCAGATGCAGTGGATTCAAAACATAGGCATTCGAATTACTTTCACAGATCAGATTAGAACTTATCTTTTACAACCACTTACAACACTTTGCAAAACTATGATCTATATTAATCGGGGCCCCTTGAGGTGTGATCTTCTAAAGTCTGCTTCCTCATGGATCAAAGGCGTCTCTCGTTTCCACCTCTATGACAGTATCGACGTTAGTCCCCTAAGAAAAAAAGTTTTACATAGGGGATGAGTACGCAGAGGAGTATTCAACAAGTTCAGGATAGCATAAAGTGTTCGAATGCACTATAGACCAATGGTCCCAAAAGTTCATTGTTTTTCGGAAAGTTTTTTAGAAAAGTGTCAAGTCTTACTTCAGAAATCTACGTTCTTTTCTCACGAGCTGCTAGAATCCCATGTTGATTCCTTTCTCGCTACGTTTGCAACTCCTTCCCGGAACATGGAGTGACAATGCCACAATATGATACTCTCCGGAGATACGTTACTTTACCCACAAACGATCCCCAACCCTGGTGATCATGTTGTTGCTCTCACAAACTACCATCCCTGAGAGACATGCCATATAAAATGGAATTACTTAAGCTCATCCCCGCCCATACAAGTTCATGTGTCCCTATGATGATTGAACCAAAGAAGGAAATTGCAGTAAAACCTAATGATGATATGCACTATAGTCGAACCCGCCTTCCAATGGCTTCACAGCCTCCACACAAGGGTTTGTACTGTCAACCATAACAGTTCACGGACTGCTTCATCAGTCTATCAATAAGATCCATGTCATATTATTTATAACATATATTTTTATTGAGTAAATTCCAGTTTTTACCTCTTAGTTTGACATTTTTACGCTAATTACCCCATTTAAAAAGTTTTCATCCTAACTATTCATTTAGTAAAAGTTGTGCCACTGTTTACCCCCCCAATCTAAATTTTACGTACACCATTGTGGGCACAAAACTAGCTACCCGATGCATTTACAAGAGTTACAGTTTATAAATTATGCACAAAACTAACTGCTAATTTTGATGGAATATGTTCAGAAAATACCATGGAATTGGAAGTGAAACTGAAATTAGCAGGACTGAGTAGAGCAGCTGTGCACGGCAGCCCACATCTACTGAGCACACGTGCGAGTAGAGGAACAGAGTGGTAATGAGCTGAGCAGAAATGACATACCACCGTCAGCTAAGCTCAAAGATGAAAGAACCTTTACTGAACTTTGTCGTAGTAACTGAACCAGAGCAAGTAAAGAGAAGTATTACAAGCTGAAAACTACTAGGAATAGAAAGACGATCGATCGATTAGCTAAGGTTGGTGTCCCAGCGCCCGTTTTCGACTTGATGAATATTAGCTGGCCGAACTCAGCCACCCTGGCGGTCGCAATCAGGGTCGCCACGCATGATCGGAAACATTTGGAGCGACGCCGCGTTGTGCCGCAGCCGGTATGTCACCCCCCGAATTTTCAGAGCTGTGATGAAATGCTCGCAATTCTCAGGAGTTTCTCAATTGCGACCACAAAGTGATTACATCACCAACAAACGTAAAAATTTCAACTTTATTGCGGAACAGAAAATATGTTGTACAATAGTAGGGCGTCTCAGCCCAAAGCTTACATTACAGCCAAAAGAAACTAGCACGCCACAGACATCCTTGAGCGTGGATGGGACCAAGAACTCGAAGTCAGCGCCATCAAGGTACTCGCTGTCATAGACTTGTGCTTCTCCTTCGGGTTCATTTGAGATAGTTGGTGCAGCGATGAGTACAAAAAGTACTCAACAAGTCACAAAAGGAGATGCCTACTTAGCTACATGTTTGGATTTCAGTGGAGGGTATAGGGTTTATAGTATATGGTGGATGCAATGTCGAAATCTCCAATTTGTCATTAAAACATGTGTTCAAATATTTTCTCCAGTATAAGAGTTGTATTACTAATCCTTTCAGGTCATCGCCACAATTTAACTAGCTTTATCAAAATTCTACTCATGCCTTGCACTGGGAATCACACCAAAACATAGCTTCATTAACTGGAAGCATGGCATATTCGAATACCATTTGTTTTGACTTTGCAGAGTTGCTCAGCTCTACTCACAAGATATTCACGCCTCTTCTTGTCACTAGTATAACACATGCCAATTGGTGTGCCGATAGAGGTGGGACAACAAGGATTTTTATCTGCTCTATCTTTTGAAGTCCCTACCGTGAAACTCATGATCACTTGCCTCCCGGGAGCCGACTGGCCAAGTGTGAACTTTCCCTTAATTGCTTCTGAGTGTATTCCCGTTGTGACTCCTCAAGATGAGGCCTTTCCCTTAATTGCTTCTGCGGGCCTCCCACAGAAAAGGAACGGCAAGCCATTCTGTAGTTGTCCATCCGATAGAGCAGACTATTAGGCCAGGTATGATGAATCAAACATTTGGTTGAGCGGATTCTGTGTTTCTCACTTGGTTGCCCTAAGCTGTCACGAGTAAGGCAATCCAACATTACCCTTAGTCTACGGATAGGGGTATGGATGCACGATCAATACAAGAAAGGCCCATAATCTCTGCCCCCAACCGTCTGCAATTATTATTTTAAAAAAACTTCATGCTCCAAGATTTAATCTAGCAACATTATTTATAATACGGCCCTCACACTCACAAGTGATATTATTCCTAGGTTTTAAAGGTAACATGACCAATACAAACAGGCTTTTTGGTGTTAGGCAATAACTAAATTGCATGTCATCCAAAAATAAGATGGTATTAAATATCATGCAAGAAAATAAATAACTAAGTTAGTAAATATTTATCATATGTGGCATGTGGGTTGAACATGATAAATAACAGTGACTTGACTTGCCTAAAATGCTGCACTCATTCTGGTCTTCTGGTTGAGGTTTGTCTTCACCTTGTACTCCCTCCTCGTATTCGGACTCGTCGCTAGCGCGTCCTATTGCAAAACAAGAACCGAACACAAATAAGTTCCAGCTCACAAAATGCAAGCTAAGAACAAAATATAATTAATTTTGAAACTAGAACTAAAGAATAAATAATAGCATTCGGATTCAAGGGGAATGGAAATGGAAATGGAATTTATGGTGTTGACTGAAACTAGTAGAAGGTTTCAGATTTGTTGGGCTAGACTTTGGATTTGTCATATGGCGTCTTACTGGATTGGGCTCAAAGAGAAACACAACTAGTTGGGCTAACTAGAACAAGGATTTGACAAGGAGCATCCTGTGTCGTTCAGGTTCAGAACGAACTGAGGGTTCAGTTTAGGTTCAGAGTATTCTGTCTGCTACAAAATCGATGATTGCGTCGTCGGCGGAACACGCCAGCAGCAACCAAGGATATGGACACGATCAGGAGAGCATGGGGGTTCCATTTTTTAGAAGACTAGCTAATTGCCCGTGCGTTGCAACGGGTATAAATATTCTAAGAAATTGCAACTACGCATTATCCCACTTTCAACAACAGTACTCGCGATGGGCTTTTCACTCTTGAGTCGAATCGTGAAAATACGGCCAGCAAACCCACTGATCCATCAACTGAAGAGCGCAAATTGTCAACATAATCCCAGATATTGGCATCTCATCAAAAAATACTACTATTTGTCAATCACATACATATGGCAAATGCAGAGATAGTGGTATCACAGAAATTCGGAAGCAGATGAGTTCCGTTCGTGAGCTTGATGCACATCCCAACGCGGCTCCAAGCTCATCCGGTAGATGTGGGTGCCGGCGGCTACCTCCCTGATCCAGAAAAGGCACTAATATGGCAAAAAGTACAATGCAAGCAAATAAGCCATTTAGTAACACACTTGTTAAACTACTTGTTGAAGGATATCAATGACATGTTTTAACACATTCCTCTGAGGTATTCCCATAGAGGCGATACTTTCCATCCGTCTACAGAAAAAAAAGAGGGGTAAAATAGCAACGTGCAATCGCAAGTTGTCCAGTACAATAGAAAAGAGATGTGCACAAACCTCAGATTTCGTAGCTGATTCCTGCTCAGTAAACCATTTGTAGAACTACAAGTGGTAATAAAAGTATCAGCTCAATCTGCAGAAACATCTTAGTACAAAATTATTAGTCCTTCAATATATATAGCAATGAAGGAAAACATACATGATGCGTATTCACCAAGACCGCATCTGTTGCACCCGCTTCCTCCGAAGCAGACTATTTCTCTGTCACAGCTATACCCCCATCTTCCTGATATAATACCCAAAAATCCATTTTAAACTACCAATGATGCCAATGCAATGCATCCAGAAGTAATACAAAGACAGGGGAGACAAAGTACATAGAGTACACCATTTAAATGACACTGATACTTAGTTACAAGCAGCCATAAAATGAATTTTACAACACTACTCCAAATGCAGGCCTTGGGAATCCCTTTGACGCCCAAATAAAATTACAATAATTATCACAAATCTGATACTTGTTAGTTTGAGAGACATTAGCTAATAATGCCACACCAATCACAACTTTTTTATTTCACCAAACCCATGTACTGCAAAGTCTGCATGCTCTATTACTACTAATGAAATTTTCAAATCCTCAAGCAAAAATAAATTTGACAGTGCTCTGGTACAGCCAAGCATAAGTAAACTGATGTGTTGAAATTTAATTCTCATCAATGCACCATGTTTTGTGCTATGTTAGAAATAGCGTTTTTCAACTTTACAGTTCAGAACAAACCTTGAGAGCAGATACTTCACCTCCCCCCAAAGTTTTCACCTGAATGTTTGTAAATCACAAGAAAGTGTAAATACTTGATAGGGATAGAGGGATAGGAAATATCAAAACACAGCCAATAGCTCCTTATTTTACATAATCCTCATACACTCGGTGTCGCCACCCAGTGGCCGAGGTCTCACGGTCCTTGGATTGTATGCGACTCAGTCAAAATCTTTCTGTGGGGAAGTGGTCCAAGGCTCCTGCTTGTTCGCCATCTTGGACTGATTCAAAAACTGTATATGCAGCCATCAGTACAAAACAAAGACTTCAAAAAATACAAGAACGAATGTCTTTTCTCTAATTTGCCGTATCAAGCTAAAAGTAAAGCAAGTTGAATTTGCATCCATTTTGTTCTTCCAAAACATGACGGGAATATTAGTTATGCATGGATGAATGTAGGTGGCAGTTGCTCATAGAAGCATGAATCTAGGATACCAGCATTATGTATCCTTTATTTCGCAAAAAAAATCTAAATAAGACATCAAATGAAATTAGTGCCCAGACAATGGAGAAGAAATTCTCTAGTCAGCATCATGATTCCACAACCAAGTGATTCAAGTTTTTGTGAACCATAATAAAGTGCTTTTCTCGTCTGCAGCAAAAATTAAATGGCAAAACAAACGAGTTCACAACCAGAAAGTGCAGAAATAATTCAGTGCAGTAGAAAATTCAATAACCTGAATCATAACAATATGCTTCATATGCATGACCCTGTAAAATCAAAAATCTATCTGGTACTTCCAAATCAAATCATTGCTAAATGTAAAGAAGTGTGAGTGTACTGGGAGCATTACCCAAAGACTTCGGAGCCGATTCAGGCGAGGACATAGAATGAGAACCGCCGAATGAAGAGGGAATGTGCAGGGCGGCTACACCATTGAGTGCTTGTGCGCCGACCTTCGATGTCGTGCTAGATGAGGAGGAAGAAATAAATTCTTGCAGGCTTTGTCGATGTGCAGTTCTTCTCCCTAAGCCCCATCTGATTCATGCAAACTGCAGGTCTGGAGCCATCCCGGGAGAGGCAAACGGAAAAAAGTATTAAAGAGAGACGCTAAGTAAATGTAGAACACAACCAAATCTTGCATGGCGGAGCAAAACGAGCAGATCAAGGCCGGTGCCGGTCCATCCAATTCCAATCCACGGAAACCAAAACCATCACAGCAATGGGGAGAGGGGATAGGCGGCTCACTGAGGAAACGTAGGATGATGCGACCACGAGGACCCTGAAGCTGCTGCTTGTGTGAAGGATGTTGTGGCCGCCGCCGGCGAACGGGGATTTCAGGCAGTTCTCGCGGAGGCGGAGGTGACCGTGTACGCCTCATTCTCACCGCGGAGGAGAGGCAGCGGCCGGCGATGGTGTCGGCGTCGTTGTCAGCGGCCGCGAGGTCAAAGGTCCGAAGCACCGCCACGACGGCACCTCGCTGCTGCCGCTCGGCATGGAGCGTAGTCGCTCGCGATCTGGCTCCATCGCCGCCCACGCTCTGATCCGGAAATTAACTGCGGGCGTGGAGATGTGTTCTAGTGCGGGTTAACTTCCTAATTACCGAGGGGCTAAACTGTAAAGAGGTAGCGATACGGTGACGAAGCGACGAATGGGACGACGTACAAGAGGAACCAAACTTTTCTTTTAGATAGGAGAGAAAAGCAACATGTGGTACAGGAGCTCTAAGTCCTAGCTGATACACAAAGAGGATGATGAACACTTGCTACGGAACAACAAGAGGCATCACAACGACATTAGGAAATCTGGGAAACATCAGAGAGGTTTGAGCTCGACAAAACCGAGCAAGAATTGTTCTGATGCAAGAATTTATACCGTGGAGAAGGCGGTACTGATTAGAGGTCGGTTCAGCCGGATGTCGGTTCCTTGAGGCGGTTCCCACGGACAGCAGATGAGCCTAAAGGTGCTTCTCCTCCAGCGCATCATCGTTGTGGCGTCATCGGCCTTCTCGGCGACGTGGTGCGCGTGGCTGTGCGTGCTTGCAGCAGTGGGGCGCTGAGAGAGACGTGAGGCGGTTCGTGCGAGTGTGCAGTGCGGCGCAAGGGATACAGCGACGCGTGGCTATTTTGCTCTCTTTTTCAGGTCGGCGGCGAGGTGCCCGAGGTGTGCGGCGGCGGCGGCGGCGGCGGAGCGCTGGGTACAGCAGCAGCTGGGATTTGGTCGATGGAGGATTTACTGGTTCAGACCTGGTTAATGGGCTGCTGGACTAGAGGAAAGTAAGGCAAAGGAGGCCTAAGGAGAGGGATGGGCTAGAATCTCTACTACTATTAAACAAGCAAACATATTCATCCCTAAGTACACTCAGCTAACGTACACAGAACAACACAGACCAATTACAGCCTCACGATCAGGCATACTTAATCCAATCTAACCGTTAAGATTACACTAACCCTCAGCCAAACTGCGTTTAGCAATTTGCCCCGGCAGACGAAAACTCTGCCGAACGAAACCTTCCGCGCCTCGCGTCCGTAATCTGAGGAGGAAAAACACAAGCCAAGCGCAAACCACGCCGTCGCCCGTCGTCTCCCTCAACCCGAACGAAGCCATCCCCGTCTCACCCAGCCCCACGCCGCCTTCATCCTGCTCGACGCCGACCAGCGCCACCCTCCCACGTCCGCCGCATTCCCCATCCCTCACCCAGCCCGACTTCACCTGCCTCATCTTCACATCTTGCCCAACGCTGACATGCACCATCCTCCCCCGGCCCGACAACTTTCCTCACGTCGCCGACGAACGAGACGGCCCTGCAAATCCCTCGATCTGCAACTCCCCTTCTCCGCGTGAAGACTAACATCGCTCAGGCAAGTGGTGACGCCGATAGATGCATGGTACAGTTCAAGGATGTGCGGGTGTCATCAAGCCAATCCTGGTAAGGATCCCCGCAGGCAAGTAGAAGAGGAGGATGTGCTACAGGCGTTGAGCATGTTCCTTGTCTGGTGAATCTGCACTTTCTTCTCCCCAACTAATTTGTGTACTGGTGGCAGATGGAAGGGGAAGACTATGTGGTGGCGGCGGATGACTTGTAGCAACAGCGAGTTGTCCATATGCCGGACCGAGGCGGCCGACGGTTGTGCACTGGATCAAGGCAATCAATCAGAAATCATCAATTAAAGTAACAAATCAATTCTTCTGTCCAGAGTCATTCCCCTCTATATTTTCTTGCTTCGAAGATTGAGGCTGCACATGCTTGTTCCATTAATTTCAAGATTTTTGCTCTTTCTGGCCCTAGGGATGAACGTAAGTTGCTCAGGAGATGTTTGAGGAAATTCCTATAAGATATTAGCAAGGTATAGTATGTACACGATTCTTTTGAATTTGATTAATAGTCGGTGCTCTCTCTGAGAAGGTCTAACAAAGCTGCTATTGCCTTTTTAACATTTTTATCTGAATGTGCAGTCTAGAGACCATCTTGATGCAATGGCTCACATGATATGCTAGATTCAGCCTACAAATGAAGATGGTGCAACTAATCGTTTATTTGAATATGATGATGAAAGAGAAGGTTTCACTTGTATTCCTTAAACAAAATTACGTTTTGTGAAAATTTTACATAGTAGATGGGATTCTTCGGATACACATTTTGTGTTTGGAAGTGCTTATGAAAATACCTAAAGGAGTTTCTGATCCTAAATTTCATGGACTGATGAAGCATGATGCAAAAGTAATGGCACTATCCAGTACACGATCCCTCCATATTTGGAAGTTGATGCTTGTGATCGCACATGATGCAGTTAAACAGTCCAAGATGGTTATTCTGATGCAGATTTTTCATATAAAGTAATTGTGACACAATGATTTCAGTGTGAAAGTAGATGTCTTTGGCTGTAAAGCATGGTTGTCCTACTCGACAACCAACCAGTGAGTAGGATTCCAACTATTTAACACATGTGTTTGAAACTTCTACTACAATCTCAGAGATGTCTTATATTGGGATTCACTAGGTGCAATTATTAATTTCCTTGCGTAATGTTGTAAATAATTTAGACGTATGTCTAGGGTTCTTGAGATGGCAAATATATGTTTTATGAGAGGCTTGAGACTTTCTCATTTATATTACTAGAACAACATGTGCAATTGATTATTAGATTACATACATCGTTATCTAAACCTGTAGAGTTATATATGTTCTGTATTTTGAGTCTCTCCCTTTGTCTATACATAGATTTCACTTTTCAATACAAGTTGCTCCAGTTTATGTGTATGTACATCCTTTTAGCTCACATATATATGATATGTTCCACCATGGCTTGATGCTACGATTGTACTACAATGTATAATGATATTCAGAATTACGTGAGCACAATGGAGGCACTATGACTTTTTATGTCGATTTAATGTTTCTTTAAAAAGAAAATTGAAAGCGCCTACAACCCCATCTAATCTTGGCGTCAACATAGAAGGAGAATATTGTTTCTAGACTTTGCTGAAGTATATTGAATTACTTAAAGGCCTGCACTGATAGAGGTATATGGAAATTCTCCTGTAAATTAGCCATAGTCATGATGTTTCCTGCTGAAACTTGAGTATCGGTACCAAAAGAGTGCAGTTCCCAAAAACTGCTGATCCAGAGAGGGCTCCTGCCAATTATCGCACCAGGATATAATTGATTTACCTTCTTTTTTTTCTTGCAAGAAGAATGTTCTTTGTTGTCAATGAGTTTTAACTAATTTTTTAGGAATGAAAGCATGTCAACATTACTAACCCACGTGCAACATTACACCATTTGAATTGTCTGGTTAAACGTAAAGGATTATTTGTTGCTATGGTACGTTTTGACATTGCAGCTAACTCAGGGTGAAAAACAGGAGTCTGCTATTACTCTGAACCTCAAACTGTTATTGGAAGATGCACTTGTTCCAGAAAGTATGAGGGTTTCCTTTCAGAAATTGCAAGAAATGAGATACATGTTTGAACTATGTTCTGCGAGACTCTATCAAATGCTTATTTTATTTTTTACGTTTACGATGTACTTGAAAGGGATAGAAGATTTGGAATGAAGCCGTTCTGAGATTGCATGTAAATTTCTTTGTTTTTATAAATGATATATCGTGCGTTGCACGTGCAAGCTTACTAGTAGAAGTAAAGGAAAGAAAAACTTCTAAAAGTGCAAATGATATATTTTTATTGAAAATTTCAGGGTTGTTACAGGGTACGTCTGCTGGTCCCCCGGATTGTACAATGGTACATGAAAATAGTCTACATGGCAAGCCACATCTACCTGACGGCCAGGACCGGCTATCAATCGCTCAAAAAGTTAATTGATTGCAGGTATTTTGATAAAACTGATCAATCGGACATGAGCAAAGAGCTGCACTTGCCTCAGATACGTGGAAGATAAGCAGAACACCGAAGATTCAATTCATCCACAAAAAATCCAAAGAAGATCCAAAATGGAAATGGCGAACGAAGTCCAATAAATACTAACACACAAGGTGGACAACACAGGATGATGTTATGATGCTATGGTGCAGATCCACAATTAGAGCCTGACGATGGTGTTCCTGGGATCTAAATCTTCTCTCTGAACTAAACCCACGCTGGTACAGTACCGTACCTAACTGGAGGAATAACCTGGTACTTAAGAACTCAAGTGACTGAAGCAAGCATGTATGCTATATTGGTCAGGCAGGCATAGTGTTATTTTGATGTTCATGTACTGCACGGCTCAGCAAGAATGTAACTTGGTGACCTGGAGCTATGAATACAAGTACAGAACATGGCTTGCTACCAACGACGTCTCACTGAAGACTTGCGACACTTGCTATTTATGGTCATTGCTACAGAATCTAAATCCGAACCAGTGTAGCCTGAGGTTTCATGGAAATAAGTTCGGTTGTTGAAACTCGATATAAATTACAGTGGTGGTGTTACTACTCTGATATGAATGGAAAGTTCATGGCTGGTCTTTGCCAAGTAACTAGTTCAGTTTAGCTCCCAGGAGTTGGTTTTCTCATGGTCGTATGTATTGCCCACAATCATGCCAGCAGACATCCAAAATAGAGCAACTCTACCTATGTGTCCAGTTTAAGGATAGTGCACTAGATGCTAACTTCCAGGGTCTACTAGATGAAATGTCCCCAAAACTGACCAGTTCAGCTTTAGCTTTACTTGCAATTTAGAAATAATAAGCAAGCAAGCATTGAAATACTGGATGGTTCTTTTCTGTATTTTCATAGGCAAGCTAACACACTACAGCTATTGCTAACTGAAACTATAACAAATGTTGTGTATTTCCTGGTTTCGAAATAGTGCTCCTCAAATTACCTTCATATCTGAATTATTCAAATAAGTGTGCAATAAGTCAGAGCACGCAAGACCATACCGATATGGGTTATCAGATGCACACTAGAGTTCTTAAGTTCAGAGAAATGCCTTTATTGTGGTTTCCGACGACAAGAAGTACTGAACCAACATCTATTGTTTCCGGTTGAATTTGTATCATTGCTTATATGCACTAAGCACATACTTGACCAACTTATTTGACAATAAACTCTTAGAAAATTATTTTTATTCCCCATTTCCCTCTCAAATTCAAATCTCGACATGGCACTACTTTGCTATGTGCCCTGTTTGTGATTACACACAAATTTGGAAGTGTAGATCATGGTGAGTATAAACATGTATATCTATATTAACCCAAACCGCATACTCTAAATCTGATTAGAATGGACACAAAGAGGTTTATAAAAACCTGAAGATCAAACAAAATGGATGTTTCCATGGTTCTTTCCACCCTAAACTGTAACGATATTTATCATAGCTAACTAAAAAAAGATTGAAAACAAGATATATAAGCGAACATGAGGGGGAACCATAGGGGTCTATCCATAGATTTTATATTCCAAGTGTCATCGTGGATACGCAAAACATTTAGACCACCGCACTAAGCGCCCTGGGTACCGTGAGGAAGTTTAGTTCTCATGTAGCAGAATTTCACTTGCTTGTCGACTGAATTTAAAAAAGTTTCTATATAGTGATAATTAAACATGTAATTGAGCGGTCTATCAAGTTGTCATGTATGAGCGGATTGGTCACCAACTCAAAAATTGCTAACTATCGGTCAACATGTTGTGTTAATGTTGCACGTTAGTCATTCTGTCACTGCTACCGTTAAAATGGTGACGTGGAGAATGTTTTTTATCAAAAAAAACCTTAACATTCAATTTCTTCTTATTATTAGGTCCTGACAGGTGGGGCCCACCTGTCGGGTATCTTTGCTCCTCTCTCTCTCCTCGGAAGCCTATCTCCGCCGCCGTCTGGTCTTGGTGGCGCCATCGTCTCCGACCTTCTGAAGCTCAGCCGAGGATACGTACAGCTTCGCCGTGAGCTCCTTCCCCTCTCTGCCAAATTTCGTGTGCTAGGGTGCCTGCAGTCCGCCGCATCGGTCCTTCTTTTCCGTCGTCGGCAACCGTCCGCCGAGCTCGATTAGCTCGATTCCGGCCTTCCCCGGCCTTTCTGATCAAGCACACGTACTCAAGATGAGCAGGCCATCCTCTCCGACCACTTTTCCCTCTCCCGCGTGCTCTATAACGCCATGTGCCGCCGACCTCCACCATGCGCCGCCGCGGGATGGTCACCGGCGTTGCTTCGATGACCATTTGGTCTGCGCTCCTGGTGACCGTGGAGAGAAATCACGCTCCGTCCGCATCCCGTGGAGCAAGCAGCTGAGCCGCGAGGTCCGTGCCTTCTCTTCCCCCCGCAAGCCGTCGGTGCCGGCCGCCATTGATACCCCGTCGCCGTGTCAAGCAACTACGCCAGGAGGAGCACGGTGTGATGCAGGGTACGTGCCCACGCCGGCGGAGTGTGCGAGGTGCGGTGGTGTTCGACTACTTAGCGCGTGGTGGTGCCTTGCTTCGAGGTACAGGACGCGTCAAGGTTGTGGTGATTTTTTTTGATACTCAATGGTGTATGAGGACTAAACAATTAGAAGAAACAAAAATCTAGGTGTCTTTTGTAAAAGTTAACGGTCGCCGTGCGGAATGACTAACATGCAACACTATGACAACTTGTTGACCGATAGTTAGCAATTTTTGAGTTGATGACCAATCCGCTCATGCGCGACAACTTGATAGACCGCGGGGTCGTTTTACTCTTTATATTAATATATTTCCCTTTATCGATAAAATTTATAATTAAGCCGGTTTCATTTTAGCTATATATATACATAGTGAGACTAAACTAAAACATACTCTAAGAGTTTCTATATATTTTTTGTAGAAACTATTCCTATCTAAACTAGATTCACCAACACACATAAACTACTATGCTATAAAAATCTGGACACCCTATCCCCTACCCCGACAGACAAGGTTTCGATTGGTTCTCACTACCGCATGATTCCACATCGTCGCGGGCGAGTGACCGACATGAGGGAGGCCGTGTCGGAAACGACAAACTCCCCGTAAAGAGCACCTTCTTCCTCAGCGGCGCAAGCAAGTCACCATATTGGGGACGTGGTTGGGAAGAGTCACCACCTCATATGCGGCAACATATACCGACGCATGTAATCACTAGAAGAAATATCGCCTTTTACCACAGCTCGGATTCGTGGTAGAAAGGCCGTTTTTCGTGGCTAAAGGTTTTTAGCAACGAGGGGTACCGTGGCGGATGCTGCGTGGCTGATTTATTAACCACGGTGGCTGGATTTCGTGGTAGATGGTTCTGTCATCAACCACGAACAGATTGCCGCGGTAAAAGAATCTAACGGACACGTGGCAAACGGCGTTACCTCTTCAACCACGAGGCAGAAACCGTGGTAGATGTCAGGCCCAACTGAGGCCTGCTGCTATTAGATCGGCTGGCCAGTTAAGGTAAGGTGGGCCGGCCTGTTAAGTCAAGGTGGGCCGGACATCTTAGTTTATATGGGCCGACCCGTTAACTTAGGTGGGTCGGCCAGTTGAGTTAAGTGGGCCGGCCCATTAATATAGGTGGGCCGGTCCGTTAACCTCGGTTGGACCGTCTGCATCGCAAGCCTTAACAAGGTAAAGATTGTGGGCGCGACCGAAAGAAATGACCACTAGCAGTAATAATCACGAGTAGAAATCAAACAACAACGGAGCAAACACACGTTTCTGAAGAGAGAGAGAGGCAGACAATCAGGACCCACCATCGATCAACAGTAATAGGAGCAACCGAAAGACAGAGAAGTCGGCTAGTATCGATCAATAGTACACCGAGTCACTGATATGGTGGAGCCAGCGGCAAGAACAGCAGCGCAAGAACGGAGCAATGGGATATAAAGGTGTGCAAAAATCGATCAACAGTTTTGATAAGTACTGACATGGTGGAGCCAGCGGCAAGAAAAGCAGCGCAAGAACGAAGCAACGGGATAAAAAAGTGGGCAATTATCAAACAACAGTATAATAAGTCACTGACATGGTGTAGCCAGCGGCAAGAACTCTAGCGCAAGAACGCAACAACGGGATAAAAAAGTAGGCAAGAATCGATCAACAGTTTATTGAGTCACTAAAATGGTGGAGCGAGCGGCAAGAACAGTAGCGGAAGAACGCAGCAACGGGATAAAAAAACTAGGCAAAAATCAATCAGGAGCATTATTAGTCACTGACATGGTGGAGCCAACGGCAAGAACAGTAGCGCAAGAACGGAGCAACGGAATAAAAAAGTGGACAAGAATCGATCAACAGGATAATGAGTCACTGACATGGTGGAGCCAACGGCAAGAACAGTAGCGCAAGAACGGAGCAACGAGATGAAAAAGTTGGCAAGAATCGATCAAGAATATTGAGTCACTGACATGGTGGAGCCAGCGGCAAGAACAGTAGCGCAAGAACGGAGCAACGGGATGAAAAAGTTGGCAATAATCGATCAACAGAATATTGAGTCACTGGCATGGTGGAGTCCACGCCAAGAACAGTAGCGCAAGAACGGAGCAACAAGATGAAAAAGTTGGCAAGAATCGATCAACATTATAATGAGTCCCTGACATGGTGGAGCCAGCGCCAAGAACATCATCGAACCCAGCCATCGAGTAACAGAGCAACCAAAAAAGACACGCCTCGATCTTGATATGAGAGCGGGGTGTGTGGTTCGAGGTTTTAAGAGCGCAAATGGCCTCGTTCGACGTTATACGAGCGTTGGGGCTATCGATCCCAGTCAAAAATCGAAAGCGCAACCGAGCAACGTAGCTTTTAACCACGGAAATTCAGGAAGATCGTGGGTGATAAGTGCCTCGCAAGCCGAAACACAACTGTCAACCACAAAAATTCAGGAAGATCGTGGACGATTGGTGCCATAGACCATGTTTTTGTATATCCGTGGTCGTTGCTACCATCGCCAGCGGAAAAAAAACCCGCAAATTTCGTGGCCAAAAGCCGCTATAGACCACGGTCTCAGCGGAAGATCGTGGTCTATGGCAAAATTTCTTCTAGTAAATGACACTCGTTCCACGCTGTTGCTGGACAGTGTATCGAGACCATGACTGGAGATGTTCTTATCCCTCGCTATTGTCTATCCCGACCCAGCCTGCAGCTCAGCCATCTCGGGCACGTTTGGTAGGCTGCAGATGTTGCAACTAGGCCCGCCAGCTGCAACGCTCGGGTGATTGGTGTCGCATCCTAGGAACCAGGGGTCCCCGTGAAGTCTCCTTGAATGACCCACAGGAGGATAACCTCTTTATGCAAGAGTTCTGAGGAATCCAAGGTATACCTTCGCGGGATGGAGTAGGAGTGGGTGTATCTGTTGCATCCCGAGAACAAATGGTTACCGCGAACTCCTACAGCGTGACTGGTCAACTGGAGCGATCGCGGGACGAGAGCAGGAAGCTTCCTTCGGTACCCCGGGTACCGGAGCTTCACGGGATAAAAGCAAAGGAGACAAAGCATGTGCGCGATAAAGAGAATAAAGCTGCCGGTGCTTGTCCTTATCTGGAGGAGGGCAGGTAGTTTGATGGGCAGGCTGTTGTGGTATCCCCTTAATGTATAAAAGGAGGACCAAGGCCCCGAGGGAGAGGGGGAAGATAGGCTAGGCAGATCAAATCGGGGGAGTTCATCCTAGAGAGAGTGCCCGGGAACACATCTTTGTAGCCCAGATACGAATATCACCACCATATATTCAGACATGCAGGAGTAGGGTGTTACGCTTCCAAGCGGCCTGAAGCTGGGTAAACTGCCTGTGTGTTCTACTTTCCGCATCGCTCATTCGCTCGCCTAGATCCTCCTTGCGCCCCTCGCCGAATCTCTAAAAGGGGGTCTCTCAACCTCCGATGTTTGTGACTTCGGACACGACTTCTGGCGTGCCAGGTAGGGCGAGCAGGTGATCTAGCGAGGTTCCGATTCGTAAAACAGCAAGAGAAGATGGCGGCAGGTCAATAAAAATTTGGAGCTCGTCGGGGAGGAGCGGGCAGGGGGCTGGCCAGGACTGGAGATCTCCCCGTCCGGCGCCCCTATGGTCGTTCCCCGACACCGTCGCGCTACAAGAGAAGAAGGTCTCCCTCCCCGGAGACGCCACCACGCCGCTCAACATACCGTCCAAGATCAAGGGAAATTCTCAGGGGCCAGGATGGACGCCCTCTCATCGCAGACTCCAAGCTCGGGGAGCGAACCTCCTCTCACCCCCCGAGGTCGTCGCGAAAGAGAAGGGCTGGCATATGTGGGATTCAGGGCGCGTACGCGGAGCGTCTCCGTCTCTCCGGGCCCTCGGGAAGGAGATGGAGAAGCGGCGGTGCGATTAGGAGTCGACGGTCCCCGTGAAGCTCTGGCCGCAGCTCGAGTACTCATCCAGCACCCACCAGACGCAAGGAGCGGGACGCAGAACTTCCGTGCGTGGAGTTCGCATCTGAAGGCATTGATGGATGTTGTGCACCTAGATCCAGAATTGGCAAGGTCTTCCGGGCAAGAGCTGGACGCGTTGACTACCGGGACGCCGCAGCGAAGTGGAAGAGGAGAAGGGTTTGTTTCGGGTCATGCCTTGCGTTCTGGCTTAACCGAACGCCGCTCAGAAGACATGAGGTCCTGGATCAACCGAAGGAGGAAGTGCCTCCAGCAGAGAGAGATGGAAGTGTCCCCCGAAAGCATCTACTCCGCAATTGCACCAGAGCTTCAGCGAGATGAATGGGCGTGTGATGGTGAACGGGAATTGGATGATGCATACGATGGAAGCTGTAATCCTCGTCAGTTCATGAATAGATTCCTGGCTTCGGTGAAGAATTCGGAAGGAGATGAGTTGATGATGGTGAATTGTTTCCCTTTGGCGCTTAAGGGAGACGCGAGAGAATGGTGGAACAATCTCCCTGAGCACTCCATCACTTCGTGGCAGAATCTGAAGATGCGGTTCATGAGGGCATTTCGAGGAAATCGCAGGGCGAAGAGAACCCTTGATCGCGAGAGGCAGGCCAGCTGTCGAGAGGAACCAGCTGAAGGACAATATCATGGACAAGGAAGGCGGACTGGCAGCAAACGAGGAGGAGGGACGTTTCGCGGTGATTCTCAGCGCGGAAGAGGGCGTGGAATGAAGAACTCCAAAAGGAACAAGGTCTACAAGAAGCAGAGGAAGAATGAACCTGACGCTCTTTATCCTTTTTTATATAGTTGCTTATGTTGAGTTCAAGGTCCGAACAATGCTTACTTGATGCTTAGTGTCTTATGCTTCGTAAATTTCATGCCTGTCTCGTTTGGTCATTGGGAGGGGGGACGCCTTCTCCCAATCCGGCTAGGATCTTCCCGTGAAGTATGGGGGTTTGTATCCGAGTTATACCCGGAAACGAGCTTCCACCTGGGAAGCGTATGACGATGTTGAGTGAGGTGGGTCTGGATCCGTTCCGCCACATATGTTAAGTGGGAAGGGTCCGTCCCTCCACAGATGAGATGGTGGGTCTAGATCCGTTCCGCCACGTATATTAAGTGGGAAGGGTCCGTCCCTCCACAGGTGCGATAGTGGGTCTGGATCTGTTCCACCACGAACATTGCACATATGTTAAGTGGGAAGGGTCCGTCCCTCCACAGATGAGATGGTGTGTCTGGATCCGGTCCGCCACGTATGTTAAGTGGGAAAGGGTCCGTCCCTCCATAGGTGTGATAGTGGGTCTGGATCTGTTCCGCCACGAACGTCGCACGTATGTAAAGTGGGAAGGGTCCGTCCCTCCACAATTGAGAAAGTGGGTAAAGGTTCGCCCCCCCCACACCTGTTAAGCTGGAAATGGGTCCGTCCCGCCACGAGGGCTATCTAGGGTCTGGGCCAGTCCTGCCTTGGGCTAGCATCCGCACGCAAGGGCTATCTAGGGTCTAGGCTCATCCCGCCTTGGGCCAGCGCTTAGATCTGGGTTTCTGATGATGTTCTCCTTTTTTGCTAAGTCTTGAAAGAGTTTTCGTTGAAATTGTTTGAAGAACCGGGTTCCCGGGGTAGTTCGGATTTCGCTGCCTTTTTAACAAAGCCAACTAATTGCTGGGGTTCCAAGGAACTTTAAGGTTTCGCTGATTTGCTCTTTTGCTCTGTAAGACAACGCCTGGGAAATGTGGCACCGCGAGTGGATTTGATAATGGTTGCGGAGATTACATCAAATAGCATCGAACAACACGGAGAAATCAGTTTTACAGATAAGTTCGACTACTGTTCAAATTAAGCATTCAGAATTCGTTCTCTAGATGCAAGCTATTATAAAAAATTGTTCGAGATACACGAAACCCAGTTAATTTTGCAGGAACAGCCAAGGTATGTGACTGGATGAGAGAATAATGGGAATCCTCTCCCACTGGATCATCTTTCTAGGCGGCTTTGGCTTCAGGCTGATCCTCCGGGCACCCATATTGCTCAACCAACTGGTTGACAATACTCTTCAAGGCTGCTTCGTTGTGTGGAACTAGGTTTCTTGGCTGGGTTTCTTCCAGGACTGCTTCCAGAAGGAAATTGGGGACTTCACGAAGAACTGCTGACAGAATATCAGATGAGAGCACCTTGGCTGCACTCCTGACCTCTTCATTGAGGATGTCTTCATGTTGTTTCTTAAATCCAGCTAAACTGCCCGCAACATTGGCAACTGCAAGAGAAAGGTCAGCTAACGATAAGTGGCCGTCGCTAGGCATGGTACCAGGAAGGACTGCACCTAACTGACGAAGATTCCCTTGCGCTTCGGCCACCGCCCGTTGCAGTGCAAGAAGCTCACCCTGCAATCCTTGCTGGTTCTCGGCAAACCGGGATTCCAGGTCTTCCCGGGCTTTCTTCGTAGCCGCTACTTCTTCCCGCAAGCTAGATACCAGTTTACCAGAATCCTCCAGCTGCTGCCAAGCGGAGTCGGCACTCTGCTGGACCACTTCATGGGTCCTCTTCAGGTTTTCCAGTTCCAGCACCGTTGGCCGTATCCTCGAAGACATGTTCTTGATTTCTTGCCTGGCGTTCCGAAGGTCCTCGTCAAGCGACTGAGCTCTCTTACCATTGGCAATGGCAAGAGCTTGGGAGATCTTCTCTTGTTGGATAGAATGCTCAAGCTTACGGTTGGCGCCTGCCCTGGAAGCAGCCTCCAAGCCCAGCTCACGGTTTAGACGGTCGACCTCGACTCGGAGGGCAGAGATCTCCATGCCCAGCTCCTGCCTGATAGAGTCCCGAAGAGCAGAGGCACGAGCATCAAAGTCTTTCTGGCGATCAGCTTCGAAAGACTCAACAGCGGACTGGTGACGCTCCAAGTCAAGATTCAGATCGATAATCTTCAGCTGAATGTCTTCTTCGGCCTTTGCCAATTGCTGTTCGCGCTTTTCCAAGTTCGAAGCCAGGCGAGAGAGCAGCTGATCCCATTCTTGGAGCTTCAGTTCTTCGGCAGCTTGAGCTACTAATTTCAGGTTCAGCTAGCTCTGGATACGCTGCACCTCAGAAGATCGAGCAGAGAGCTCTTCCTCACGAGTCTTGCAGGCTTCAGTCCTCTCAAATCTGTCATACAGCAATTTGGCCCTCAACACTGATAACTCGTGCTCGCGCAAGGCCATAACACGGGCCCTGGACTTCCATTCTTCCGCCAGGCTACGAATGCCGCTAATGGCGTCAGCGAAAAGATTTCCCCCGAGGTAACTTGAAGCCTGTTGATCAAAGGAAGGGGAGAAAACGCGGGGAAATCCGACAGCTAAACCCAGCTCTTCAGCTGAGGGCTCGGGGGAACAGTTTGGGAAAAAACGTTCCCGGGCCCCAAGTCGTGCAGATGGAGGGATCTCCGCCCCAGGATTTGACCCCAATTCCAACTCTGAAGCCTGACAAGCGCCTGCAGATGAACCTGGGAACGGTGGAAACAACATAAAGTCAAGAAGCAATGGTGGGCCCAGACCTGAGACTCAAACTGTATTGTTGACTGACAGGGGCGGAAGCGTAAACGGGACCTCAGAGGATATGAATGGAAACTGGTTACCTCGATCCAACACGCCTTCTTCATCTACCACTTCAAGCAACACTTCCAAATTCGAGGTTGGATCCATATGAGGGAGCCTCGCATCCTCTTTCGGACTCGGGGGCTGCACGGGAGTGGCGGAAGAATCCTTCGCCTCAACTTGAGGTTCGGCCTCACCGACGGGCGCGGTTTCTGATATGGTTGGCGGCTCGATTTGATGGCGCTTAGCGGAAGGTTCTGAAGAATCAGAGCTGGAAAAAAGGTGTAGAGGCAAATTACAAATTGCTCCTTCAGTTAGTCCGCCGGGAGTAAAATGAAGAGCGAAACAGAGTTAGAGCATTACTCAGGCGCCTTTCGCTTGGTGATGATGCGCTGCCACCTCCGCGCCTTGAGCGCGGAGCAGAGCCCTCCTACCGACGAAGAAGATCCCTCCTGAGCCATGGGTTCTGGCGGAGTGGTCTGGCTGGTGGTGCGACTACCGTTGGGATTTCTTCCGATGGCTCTTCTTCCTCGTCACTAGTCAGATCTATCACTGCGCCGAGGGGAACTGCGGAACGTGGACTTGAACGGGCGGACAAGCTTGCCGCAATACAACCCCTAGGCCTTGGAGAAGAGCGAGAGGTCAAACCTCCTCCAGAATTTTGGCCACGGGACGGCGACCAACTGACGTCACGGGATGCGATGGCTGGCATGGGAACGGGTGGCGGCTCAGAGGCCACCCCTGTCCCGGGAAGAGGTTCTTCAGCCTCGAAGCCTACTATTCCCCGAGCACTGAATTTGGGCATCCGAGCCATAATCGAACCGCGGCACCTGTCCTTGTACAAGGGGGTGGGACTAGCATGGGTACATGGAGCCCGGGAAGCCTCAAAGAATTGATCAATCAATGCAACGATCGTCGATTGCGGAAGGTCCCTGGAGCTCAGTCTGATTGGGTCGGAATCTTCGTCAAAATACTCCCACATGAACCTGGATCTCTGCTGAAGAGGGGCAATGCGATGGTTCAGAAAATGCATCGCCACATCAGGACCAGTCCATCCGTAGGACCGAAGAAGGAGAAATCTTTCCAAAACAGGGGCAAAATCATCCTCCCTGGAACTCAATTCCATAGAATTGGAACGATACACCACCTTCAGGTGTATCAAGCAATGGCTCTTTGTGGGACACCCTCACCAAGCACCAATCACTTCGTCACTCCTTTCAATTCCTCCTCATTGCCATTTCGATGAATTGGGTTTCAGCTCCTTCCCGAAGCCGAAATGCAACTCCTCCAGAAATCACTTGAGAATTGATTAAGGGAACAAAGAAGTGACGGAACAAGGCTACTGACGGTGCTACACCCACGAAGCACTCAAAGGCATAGACGAAGACAGAGAGGATGATAACGACACTAGGATGCAGTTGAAGAAGCTTGAGCCCGTAAGTCATCATTATCGCTCGGAAGAAATGCGAGAAAGGCGGAACCAATCCCATCGCTAAGAATAATCTGGAGATTGGGGTATCTAATTCGCTCACCACCAAGGATGAAGGATGCAGAATCTCAGTTCTTCCCCCTTTATGATGGCCATCAGATACTAGCATCTTGAATGCCTCCATGTCTGTTGGAGATGGCGGAAAGATCGATGAGGTCAGCCTACTCGATCGATTGGGCTTAAAGAATCCTCGACGCTTCTTCCTCCCCCTCTGCGGCCTGCGGCGAGAACGAGAAGGGGCTGGTGGAGCCATGGCTGAGATCCGGTGGAAGCAAGAAAACAGACTCGAATCTGGATAGGAAGAGCGGGATAGCGGAAAGGCGGTGTCGTGGGTTTGTCACGTCAGGTGTCATAGATGACTTCGTAGGTGTGGGATTACGCGAGTCAAGCATCTCCGAGCTTGGGATCGCAGGAACAAAGATCAACACAGATTTACCCAGGTTCGGCCCCCTCAATGTGAGGTAAAAGACCTACTTCCTGCCTACCCTAGATTGGTATTGATATGATAATCGAGGTGTTACAATGGAGGCGATCCGATCTGGTACTCGCCGTATGAGCTAGGGTTTGGGGCTTGATAGCTTGACCCGCTCTAAGTCCTGCGAGTCCTCTTTATATGCACAGAGGCTCGCTAGGTTACAAAAGGAAACTTCCCCATAAGGAATACATCCACAGAGGCCTACTCGGAGACTACTTGGTCTTCACGTCCTCCGGGATTTTCTTCTAGATCTTTCTCCTTATGGCGGTTCAATATTGGGCTTGTTCCCAAGTGGGCTTTCATCCGTGCGAGTAAGTTAAGTCGCACTGGGCCGCGGGTTAATCCAGAAAGTATTCCCCCGACATTAGCCCCCAAGATTGGTTAGGACTTTACGGTGAGAATCTTCTGGCCTCTTGAAATGGTCTCTGGCCGCACTGTAAACGTTCTGACCAATCTCCTGACTCATGCGATTCAGCTGTGACTCATCCGCGCGACTCATCTCTCCTTCTGGAAATATTCTGTTTCCTTTAATTGCGGACCGTTACTCTTTTTGCGGGCGCAAATTGTGCCGTTGGTTGCGAGCACAGATAATGCCGTTAGTTGCGGGCCCTTCAGTTATAAGCTGCGGCCACCTAGGTCATTATCCATTTGCCCTTGCAATCTTCTCATCCCTAGCCGCGCCGTCTTCTTCCTCGACCCGAGCCTAGTTCCCCAATTCAATCTCCCCCTCGCAATGGCGCCCAAGGCGAAGCCATCTGACAATAGGCGCCAGATCTCCTGCAACTGGGAAGGATCCTGGGTAACAGAGGAAACTCTTGCGGATCTGGCCGAGGCTGGCTTCTTGCCGCCGAAGGGGGACGGCGTCTGGCGGGCGCCGGCGATGAAATCGAGCCGCGCCCCAAGCCCAACGAGCTGGTGATGTTCGTGGAGCACGTGGAGCGTGGATTCACGCCGCCAGGTTCTCCCTTCTTCCGCAATTTGCTGCAACGCCTAGGCCTCCGTCTTCACGACATCGGGCCCAACTCAATGCTCCAGGTGAGCAATTTTCACGTGCTGTGCGAGGATTACCTTGGCATAGCCCCCAACATCGATCTGTGGCTGGCCTCTTTCACCTGCAACAGCCAACTTGTCTCCAAGGGTGGCGCCTACGTTCAGGTCGGCGCCATCTCTCTTCAGCGCCATAGGAATTCTTGCCTTCCCAAGCTAGCCCTGGCGAATCGACCCAGGGCTTGGCAAAAATCTTTCTTTATTGCCAAGATACTTCACCGGAGGGCGAAACTCGCCTTCCCTCCTGGTCTAACACCCTCTTCGTGCCTACCGAGGCACTGAAATCAAAACCCCGCGACTCGTCCATGTCCTTCATCAATGAGTCGCTGATCAAAGTCCGCGCCTTAATAGGTCATGGTCTTACTGGCCTTGATCTTCTCTCTTGCTGGACCAAATGGCGCATTCAGCCCGTGAGTCCACGACAGCGATCTTTCCTTGAGTGCACAGGCACCTCTGCTGACGTTGATCGTATCAAGGCTTCGGACTGGAGGCCTGAGGATTGGGTGGAATTTGTCACCCGCGTGACTGAGGAGAAGGACATCTCCTTCGATAAGGTGGGGCTTGCCCCTTTCAGTGTTAACAACAAGCCTTTTGAGGTAACTCCTCTTCTCTGTCTTTTCGCCTTCGTAGTTGAGTCGCATTCCTTTTCTTAATACTGCAACTTATATTTCTCTCATCCAGGCTGACGAGAACTACTGGTCGCTGCCTGCGACTGTGCCGGCACTGCTGCTCCCAAGCGTGCCGCACGAAAGAAGCTGCTGCCCACTCTAGAGGGCAGCGAGACTGCTGATATCCCTTCTGTTGCCTCTGCGGCCTCAGATGATGAAGAGACCGAACTGGACGAGGACGAGAGTCCAGTGCCAGCCGCGAGTTCTGTTGCCGCGGCTGAACCAACTCCCCGTAGAGCCTCCAAGAGGCTATCTCGTGAAGAACCAGAGGTTGATGCTCTGGAAAACCCCGAGGCCACGAAGCGTCGCAAACCTGCTACGGGCGCGATCTCCTTCGTTGCCAGGCGTGCTTTCAAAGCCACCGCCTCTGCTGAAGAAGACATGGGTCCCCACTCTGGTAATTTCTGCTGTCTTGTCATCTTGAATGCTTATTCTTTTTCCTCTACTGACATGCAAAACTCTACTCGTAGATTCTGGGACCCAAGGCCTGTCCTCACCGTCAAGCGGTGAACTTATGGCCTTTGTGAAGATGGCTCCAGAGTTAGTAACTTTTCCCTGTGCTTTCAATACTTTTATTCTGGCTTATGTTCTTCTTCTTCACACAATGCCCTTGCTTTTTCAGAAGTGCGGCTGAACCCGCGACTGAGCCTGGAGCCGCGGTTGAGCCGCATTTATCACCTGCGGCTCATACCGCCATGGTAGAGGGCGTGGCCACCACTGATGACCTGGCCACGGTCCCTGTTCTTGACACAGCCACCCAAGAGGTGGCTCTGGAGGATAGAACGGATCCCTTATGATCCAGGACGTGGAGAAGGTCAACCCCTCCTCCATAGATGTAATGGCCAAGGATGCTGATACGCCAGTGGTTGAGTCGCCAGCGGACAATCTGCGGTCGCCAATTCTACATGCTGAGGTTGCTTCTTCCTCCTCCACAAGCCGCGCTGAGAAACTGTCAGAGGCTATCATTGCCTCAAATGACAAGCAAGCCATGGAGCTCCGCAAGGCACTGTCTGACCTGTCTGCGGCTTATAAGGTAAACTTCTATCTCCAGTTATCTGTCTCTAGCCCCCAAGGATCAAGTTTCTTCTTTGACTGTAAAGGGAGACTTGATGCTTCTCTTTTAGCTGTTGATATATACTTACTGACTGATGTTCCCTTCATAGGAGGAACTAAGCTCCATAACAGCTGCCAAAATTGCCTTGGAAAAGCAGCTGGGGGATACTCCCTCTGAACTGGAGAGGCTACGCGAGCTCCTTGGCCAGCGTGACGCTGAGCTAAAGAAGAGGGAAACCAGGATGGGCGAGCTATCTGATGAAAGCTTCAAGTTTTCTGAGCAAGCCAAAAATACCGAGCTGCGACTTAAAACTGTTGAAGAGAAATTCCATGAGAGGGTCCAGCAGCTGGAGCTCCAAGTCAGTGCTCAGAAAGACGCCATTGCTGATGTCAACGAGGACGCAAGGCTTAAGGCTGTTTCCATTGGTGAGCTTGAGAAAAAGTTGAAGAAAGTTTCTGATGCCCATAACCTCGTCCACGCCAAAGTGTGCATCATGACTCAAGAATTAACTGGTATGTATTGCGACTTGTAACTGCATCTTTTTTCTCTACTATCTTTGCCTGTGTGTTGTAGAGCTGACGGAGACATGCCTTGATGTAGGTGAAGATGCCAAGGAGCAGCGCGGCAGTACTCAGGAGCAGCTGGAGTATATCCGCGATTTTTCGCGAAGGGCTTGTGACGCCATGAAATCACTGTCTAAGTGCCTGCTGCCGACCAAGCCAGTCCCCGGTGATTCTGAAGGGCTGCTGAAAAGACTGCTTAGGGCGCCTCAGTTCTTTTTGGACTGGAAAGAGTCCTCAGCTCGCACCGGCGCGGCTCATGTTCTTGCTTTGGCCAAGACGTACTATCCTTCTTTTGATGCTGCCAAGGTTGCAAAAGGTAGGCCCTCGAAGAAGGTGGATGGCACCGAACTGACGGCCTCAGAATATGCGACACTTGGAAGGATATGCGCGGCCATGCGACTGAACTGGTGGAGGGGATTGATCTTGCGACCTATATGGGCAAGTATAACGCAGATGGAAGCAGATGGGAGAAGTTACCCGCTCCGTCGTCCAGCGCGGTGATTCCGCAGGACAAGAACCCCTCTCCAGGCGTATCCAGCTCTGCAGCCCCCAAGCCCGCGACTGAAGAGCCCTCCAGCGAGCCTGCGATTGCTCCTTCTGGCAAGCTTGGTAAGCCGCCTGTTCCTCCTTCCCACCGGCCAAAAGCTGCGCACAAGTGAAGAAGAGAAAACAATGGTTTGATGGCCTTGGCCCTTAGCGGTCTGTAATAATTGTTAGAATTTATGTGTCATAAGACAATATTATGGTTTGCTTAAGTACTCTTGGCAGTACATGTTTCGACCAATAGGCTGGTCCTTATGATTTGTCTCGGTTTTTCCTCACTTAGGCCCTTGCGCGGCTCAGTATTTCCCAGGTAAAAAGTGCGTGTTCAGGGTCGAGAGCGGCCATGATAGGCAATCAAACTCGATTGACGCCGCAC